>JALJCO010005232.1:0-24424 GCA_023101725.1 Atherinomorus stipes | reverse complement strand
TCTGATCCTAGATGCTCTCTGATCCTAGACCCTCTCTGATCCTAGAACCTCTCTGATCCTAGATCCTCTCTGATCCTAGATCCTCTCTGATCCTAGAACTTCTCTGATCCTAGATCCTCTCTGATCCTAGAACCTCTCTGATCCTAGATGCTCTCTGATCCTAGACCCTCTCTGATCCTAGAACCTCTCTGATCCTAGATCCTCTCTGATCCTAGAACCTCTCTGATCCTAGAACCTCTCTGGTCCTAGAACCTCTCTGATCCTAGAACCTCTCTGATCCTAGAACCTCTCTGATCCTAGATCCTCTCTGATCCTAGAACCTCTCTGATCCTAGAACCTCTCTGATCCTAGATCCTCTCTGATCCTAGAACCTCTCTGATCCTAGATCCTCTCTGATCCTAGAACCTCTCTGATCCTAGAACCAATGAAGCGTCTCATTCACGTGTATCATACGCTCCATTCACATGAAAATGGAGCGCTGGCATCCCGGCGTGCGTGCGGATGGAGGCGTCTGGTGTGAACGTGGGGTCTGACTGCTGTGTAAATGTATTACTGGTAAAATCAGTGTGTTTATATCGGAGGAAATTGAGGAAAATGCTGAGGAATCATCATCTCATCATGATTATTTCTTGTTTGCAGTCGCGGTAAATCTGTTACCACCGTGCAATCTGATGTGACCTTTCCTGGATCAGAGCTCTAAATAAAGATCTGAATATTCAACGAACAGAAAGAGCTCTGAGGTTGCTGCTCTCCTGATAAGACCTGACAAAACACCAACACCTCGCAGCTTCGCTTCGCGTAAAAAATGACAAACTGATAAGATTGTTTTCATTTTTTGATGAAACTAAAAGCAGCAATGGCACCAAATCTTTAACCAAAAAGCCAAAATGGGTTAAATATCCACTGCCTGATCTTTCAGCTGATCCTTCGGGCTGAACCTGCAGGCCAGAGATGGACGACTTTCTCCTTCTTTTACAGGAAAAACTCAAAGTGAAGAAACTGGGGACACATAATCCAACATGTATTCAAATTACACAGAAAGAGAAGCACCAAAACCACAATTTTAAATCCTTTAATAATTTAAAAACTGGCTCTTCTGTTCTTCTGCTTTAGAGGAGACATAACGTGGATCAATTCAACTCAATCTTTATTTCAGACTCACACGGGTCCAAAAAAAATGTTAAAAGCAAAAAGGACAGAGACAATAAGGGGGGGGGGGGCAATGTATTAAATATAAAAATCATCTCTAATCCATATGAGCAGTTTCCCCGGTGCTTCCACGGTCCAGAGTTATTTCAAACACTGCTTCTCGTTGTTAAAGACAGTGTCATTCTTCGAACCCTCCAATAGCATCACACATTTATAAACAACATTTCTGATTACTTTATTACTTCAGTAGACATCGTGGCTCTAAGAGCCAATTCCAGTTCCTATCTTAACCCTCAATCTTAGTCGCCCTCTAAACCAGGTGTTAAAGGCTATTTTATGACTTAGAAATGCAGATGCGTCCTCAAACTGTGGGGGGCAGCATTACGCCAAAGCGGCGTTCAGTCTGTAAATTCAGGATCAGAAGAAGAAGAATTCTTTACTTTCTTCACATTTATCTGCTCTGTTAACCGTGTCTGTTTAATCATCAGCCATCATGGACACATTCAGCCGTCCACGGCTTATTGGAGGTGAACAGCAGCTGTACGGAAAGTTACGTAGGAAACTGTGGTCCTGTGGATTCCTGGACGACTGCAGTCAGCTGATTGACTTTGTCATCAGGACTCGACCTGCGAGGAGACATGTCCACTTTTACTGCCGCTGCAGCCATGAAGGAATGAAGCAGAAATATCGTTAGCTAACCGCGGCTACGGGAGATGACATCAGCCCGGCCGTCTTTTACCGTTATCGGCACAAACACGTTATACAGATAAAACCACATTAGCACCGATTATCCTAGCATTAACTAACTTAAACGACAGCAACATGGTTTGACCGCATCGACAAAAGATCGTAAAATAAAAATAAATATTATGCAACAGTGAGGAAACTGATCCATAACATGGAACTAAACTAAGATAATACGATGGTTTTCCTCATATTTATATCTCCATTAACAAAGAAAATACTTCCATTTGTAGCTCGCCTTCTTTGCTGCTGCATTCTGGGTAATCTTTACTCACAAGTGTGATGTCAGAGAATCTCAATATTGAGGATATTCAGCCTCAAACTTGCCTCAACTTTACCTTCTGAGAATCGGGACAGAAGTGGAACTTCGCGGGAGTTCGTATTTTTGAGATTGAGGGTTAAGACGGGAACTGGACTTCACGCTTGGTCTATGTTCTGATTTTGTGAAGGTCCATGAGGGGGTGCCACAGGGCTCAATTTTAGGTCCCCTCTTGTTTATTATGTACATGAATGAACGAGGTCACGTGTCAGATGCTAATCTGCATTTTTATGCACAACCACACAGAGAAGAGTTGAAACTGACTCTGCGATCAGATGATCGGCTGCTGAAAAAAGGCTTTTCTTATGTTTTTAGGTCCAGATTAGGAGCACTGGAAACTTGAATTGTAGCTGTTTTTAATGATTTTTATGGTATCTCTTGTAATCTATATCATGTCTTGTAATTGCTACCTGAAAAAGAGATGTTTAATCTCAAAGGGACTTTCCTGGAAAATAAGGGTTAAATAAAAGATGAATGATTGGTGTGTTTTCTTCCTCGTTTCCGGTGGTGGTTGGAGTCGGTGATTTCCTCCGTCGGCTCGGACCATCTCGTCTATGATCCTCTGGAGCGTACAGTCGGTAAATGTCTTATCTCCGATCTCGATTGAATCTACAGAATCTAGTCGGTCAGTGTGAACTCGGAAACAGCTGTGACAGTTGTGGTGTGACCCTCGCATTGCCTGACACAAAAACTTCCAGCAGTGATGAAACCAAACTCAGGTCACCGTTACCAACTTCACTTCACAATAATCCCATAATCAAACTTCCTCTTCTCAAAAAGGTTCCTGGAACCAGATGTTTGTC
This sequence comes from Atherinomorus stipes, assembly GCA_023101725.1. NCBI lineage: Eukaryota > Metazoa > Chordata > Actinopteri > Atheriniformes > Atherinidae > Atherinomorus > Atherinomorus stipes. Next base: position 21,409 of record JALJCO010005232.1, on the reverse strand, counting down.
TTTAGGCGATCGAGCTTCTCCGTGATGATGTGGAATACAGGTACAGGTACCAGTTTGTACCTAAAAGGGTCCAAAGCTTGTTGCTGGGGGGGGGGGGGTTCCTTTCTGAAAGACATTTCTGTACCTTCATGGTCCATTTTTGTACCTTATCAAGCTGTATGAGTTAATAAAGTACAATTAAACCAATTAAAGATGATGAATAAAAGTCAATAAAATAGAGATTATGACAACAATCAAAGATGCTAATAATAAATGAATAATTATTATAGAAATATTAGGCCAAACACATATATAATTATACATATAATTATTACTATGATTATTATGAAAATCATAATATAATAACTATAATTATACTACTGTTTAGAAGTACTGCTATTTATAGTTATTGTACAAGCTACACACATGTTTCAATGCTGCAGGTACCCTTAGGGTTGGAATGGTACAAATGTGTACTTTATATTACTTTGGACCCTTTTTTCATAGTATATAGGTACTTCTGGCCTCATAAAGACCAATATTGTACTTTTGAGAGAACATTTGTAATAAATGTACGTACAGGTACAGAAATGATCCTGTGTAGTACCTCCATGTTTCTGAGTGTGTACATATTAGAAGTGTCCAATTGATCCACACTTTTAAATCTTTACTGAAAACATATTTCTTTGCTTTTAATTTTTAGTTGAGGTGTTTGTTCATACTTTGTACTTTTTATTCTTTTAAGTATTTATCTGGTCACAAGTTTTTATCTTCTTATTTGGCCTTATTTTATTTAGTCATTGTGATCATTCTGTAGTATTTTCTAAGTACTCCAGTGTTTGTGCGTCCCTGTGTGTATTTGTGTATTTTTTACACATATGACCACACAATAGGTGTGAATGTGTTCGTAGCTTCGTGTTAATGTGCTTTCATCAGTGTCTGTTTGGGTATTTTTATCTCTGGGAAGCACTTTGTGCGACCACGTCGTTGTCAGCGTGCCATGCAAATAAACTGAACTTCAACTTATATTTAAAGTATCAAGAATTTACAGTATTTTAGCAAATTTACGACTTTATTCTCCTAAAATAACTTTTCTGTCATATCATTCTTTAGTTTGTGGGAAATGTTTTCTTAATGTGTCCCTAACATATGAAACCGACACCCAGTTTGCTTTTTTATTAAGAGTATGGAAGAAGGTAGATTTCTCTCAGTGAAGGTGGAAGAGCACGTGGATCAGAACAACATGCAAACATGCGTGTTTCTGTAACGTCTCACAGATGTTTGACATTCAGTTCCTGGCCTCGGGTCACATGTGACGTGTTATTCATCAGCTCTGCATTCTCCTGCACTCGTTCGCTGCTGAACCACTGATCGATGACGCTCTGACAGAATGCAGATGAGAACCGGTGGAACCGGCAGAAAAAGAGCCCAAAGGACCCCGGCAATGATGAAGAGGAGCAGCCAGAGAAAATACAAGAGTCATGTTCACTAACTCTCCACATGTGGTCAGCTCGGTGGACAACCTCCGTCCCCCTGACGCTGGGACGTGATGCAGATTAAAAACAATGATTAGCATTTACCGGAGTCCACCACAGACACTCGATATTAATGTTCAGCAGCTAAACTTGTCTTTTATAATGTTGACTCATGTTGAATGTGACGTCTGCATCAGAGTCCAGTAAATCTGGACGGGATCAATGAAGACTGGGAGAGTGGAGGGACGCTCCGTAAGGACCAGTTTGGGTCAATCCACAGGAGATCCGGTTACCTGGAACAGATGACTGGAAAGATGGAGCATCCCCGGGAGGTCCAGTCCAACTCTTAGAGAAAGTTTCTGTACACTCGGGGTTCCCACGCATCCTGGAAAACCTGGAAAATGATTTTCCAGTCATGGAAAACACATGGAAAATGAGAAAGAGTCAAATGTCCTGGAAAAGCTTGAGTTGTCCTGGAAAATTATTTTTCCTCCCTCTACTTCGTCTCTGCTTCATCGGCACTTCGTCTTCGTTTCATCTCTGCAACATTGACGCTTTGTTGCTGCTTAATCAGCGCTTCGTCTCTGCTTTGTTGCTGCTTGGTCCCGTTTTGTCTCCGCTTCATCTCCGCTTCATCTCTGCTTCATCTCTGCTTCATCTCTGCTTCATTTCTGCTTCATTTCTGCTTCGTCTCTGCTTCATTTCTGCTTCATCTCCGCTTCATCTCTGCTTCATTTCTGCTTCATCTCTGCTTCATTTCTGCTTCATTTCTGCTTCATTTCTGCTTCATTTCTGCTTCATTTCTGCTTCGTCTCTGCTTCATTTCTGCTTCATTTCTGCTTCATTTCTGCTTCATTTCTGCTTCATCTCCGCTTCATCTCCGCTTCATTTCTGCTTCATCTCTGCTTCATTTCTTGCTTCATTTCTGCTTCATTTCTGCTTCATTTCTGCTTCATTTCTGCTTCGTCTCTGCTTCATTTCTGCTTCATTTCTGCTTCATCTCTGCTTCATCTCTGCTTCATCTCTGCTTCATTTCTGCTTCATTTCTGCTTCATTTCTGCTTCGTCTCTGCTTCATTTCTGCTTCATTTCTGCTTCATTTCTGCCTAATTTCTGCTTCATTTCTGCTTCGTCTCTGCTTAATTTCTGCTTCATTTCTGCTTCATTTCTGCTTCATTTCTGCTTCGTCTCTGCTTCATCTCTGCTTCATTTCTGCTTCATCTCTGCTTCATTTCTGCTTCATTTCTGCTTCATTTCTGCTTCATTTCTGCTTCATTTCCTGCTTCGTCTCTGCTTCATTTCTGCTTCATTTCTGCTTCATTTCTGCTTCGTCTCTGCTTCATTTCTGCTTCATCTCTGCTTCATTTCTGCTTCATTTCTGCTTCATTTCTGCTTCGTCTCTGCTTCATCTCTGCTTCATTTCTGCTTCATTTCTGCTTCATTTCTGCTTCATCTCTGCTTCATTTCTGCTTCATCTCTGCTTCATTTCTGCTTCATTTCTGCTTCGTCTCTGCTTCATTTCTGCTTCATTTCTGCTTCGTCTCTGCTTCATTTCTGCTTCATTTCTGCTTCATTTCTGCTTCATCTCTGCTTCATCTCTGCTTCATTTCTGCTTCGTCTCTGCTTTGTTGCTGCTTCGTCTCGTTTTGTCTCCGCTTTGTCTCTGCTTCATTTCTGCTTCATTTCTGCTTCGTCTCTGCTTCATCGCTGCTTCGTCTCTGCTTCGTCTCTGCTTCATCGCTGCTTCGTCTCTGCTTCATCGCTGCTTCGTCTCTGCTTCGTCTCTGCTTCATCGCTGCTTCGTCTCTGCTTCGTCTCTGCTTCATCGCTGCTTCGTCTCTGCTTCGTCTCTGCTTCATCGCTGCTTCGTCTCTGCTTCGTCTCTGCTTCATCGCTGCTTCATTTCTGCTTCGTCTCTGCTTCATCGCTGCTTCGTCTCTGCTTCGTCTCTGCTTCATCGCTGCTTCGTCTCTGCTTCATCGCTGCTTCGTCTCTGCTTCGTCTCTGCTTCATCGCTGCTTCATTTCTGCTTCGTCTCTGCTTCATCTCTGCTTCGTCTCTGCTTCGTCTCTGCTTCATCGCTGCTTCGTCTCTGCTTCATCGCTGCTTCGTCTCTGCTTCATCGCTGCTTCATCGCTGCTTCGTCTCTGCTTCATCGCTGCTTCGTCTCTGCTTCATCGCTGCTTCGTCTCTGCTTCATCGCTGCTTCGTCTCTGCTTCATTTCTGCTTCGTCTCCGCTTCATCGGTGCTTCATCGCTGCTTCGTCTCTGCTTCGTCTCTGCTTCGTCTCTGCTTCATCGCTGCTTCGTCTCTGCTTCGTCTCTGCTTCGTCTCCGCTTCATCGGTGCTTCATTGCTGCTTTATCACTGTACAAAATATAAGCTACAATTGTAAAACGCTTCTCTAAAAGCATGGGGTGGAATTGTTTAATCTGTTGTGATGACTTGTACTGTAGCAGCTGGAAATGTCCTGGAAAATAACTTAAAGGAAAGAGTGGGAACCGTGACACTGAGTTCAGTGATTCCATCCTGTTGTAGTAATAATAGAAATGAAACATATGAACTTCTGGTTTCCTGTTGCCTTGCTCGGATGTTCGTTCCTCCTTTCTAACTTCCGTTTGACATCCTGATGAACACGAGTGACCTGTGCTGCTGTTCCGCAGCCGTCACAGCTATATTACAGCTCCACTTCAGCCGGCTTCATTAACTTTGCCACTGGCAAAGTCCAGCTGCAATCAATTGTCTCCTGCAAACAGAGGACAGAAAAAGCCTGAAGAATGCTGAGATCCTTTCCACTGACCTGCGGTTGCCATGGCGATGGATGGTGCAGGTGCCCATGTGACGTTGCACCCCGCTCAACCTCTGCTTCTGCATGTCCGAATCAATGATGGTCGACCAGACGTTTTCATTTCACTGCAGATGTTTTAGTCGGAGTTTGTTTCAGTTTTACAACAAACTCGCAGAGGGAAGGAGACTCCACAGATCCACGTCCTCGTCCCAGGATGGACCCGCTTTTCCTCCAGAACTGCTTTCATTCCCGAGTCATGCGGTCGATCCAACCAGGTGCCGGAAACACTCAGAGGTTTTCTTCCACCGTGAGATGATTCATCACACGGAGGCGTTTATATTCTGCACTCACATCTCGTACTGAGCTGCAGGTCTGAGGCCACGATATGACCCGCCCCATATCAGTATCGGCCTATATCGGCCTTAAAACTGAGCATCAGACATCAGCCACCTCACCAATATTTAACCAATATTTAACCGATATTTAACCATTATTAAACCGATATTTAACCGATATTTAACCAATATTTAACAGATATTTTACCAAAACTTAACCAATATTTAACCAATATTTAACCGATATTTAACCAATACTTAACCAATACTTAACCGATACTTAACCGATATTTAACCGATATTTAACCGATATTTAACCAATACTTAACCAATACTTAACCGATACTTAACCGATATTTAACCGATATTTAACCGATTCTTAACCAATATTTAACCGATATTTAACCAATACTTAACCGATACTTAACCGATATTTAACCGATACCTAACCGATATTTAACCGATATTTAACCATTTTAACCAATATTTAACCAATATTTAACCGATATTTAACCGATATTTAACCGATATTTAACCAATATTTAACAGATATTTAACCAAAACTTAACCAATATTTAACCGATATTTAACCAATACTTAACCAATACTTTACCGATACTTAACCGATATTTAACCGATATTTAACCAATACTTAACCGATACTTAACCGATACTTAACCGATATTTAACCGATTCTTAACCGATATTTAACCGATATTTAACCAATACTTAACCGATACTTAACCGATATTTAACCGATACCTAACCGATATTTAACCGATATTTAACCAATACTTAACCAATACTTAACCGATATTTAACCGATACTTAACCGATATTTAACCGATACTTAACCGATATTTAACCAATACTTAACCAATACTTAACCGATACTTAACCGATATTTAACCGATATTTAACCAATACTTAACCAATACTTAACCGATATTTAACCGATACTTAACCGATATTTAATCGATATTTAACCAATACTTAACCAATACTTAAACGATATTTAACCGATACTTAACCGATATTTAACCGATATTTAACCGATACTTAACCGATATTTATCCAATACTTAACCAATACTTAACCAATATTTAACCGATACTTAACCATTATTAAACCGATACTTAACCAATATTTAACCATTATTAAACCGATATTTAACCAATATTTAACCGATATTTAATCGATATTTTACCAATACTTAACCGATATTTAACTGATACTTAACCGATATTTAACCAATACTTAACCAATACTTAACCGATATTTAACCAATACTTAACCGATACTTAACGATATTTAACCGATATTTAAACAATATTTAACCGATATTTAACCAATACTTAACCGATACTTAACCGATATTTAACCGATATTTCCCAATATTTAACCAAAACTTAACCAATATTTAACCGTCATTTAACAGATATTTAACAGATATTTAACCGATATTTAACCAATATTTAACCGATATTTAACCGATATTTGACCGATATTTAACCAATATTTAAACGATATTTAACTGATATCTAACCGATATTTAACTGATATTTAACCAATATTTAACCGATCAGCCTGCTGTTTCTAAAGTAAAAAAACAACAAAAAAACAACAGCTTCATCTTCAAAACCTTCTTTTTTACAGGCTTTAAAACTTCTAATGATGATGAGTGGGAAAAAATATAGATACACTGAAATATCGCAATATTTTCATGTGCTGATATCAAATTGACATTTAAAAACATGGTATCGATCTATTTTACAAACAAAATATTGCGATATTTCAGTGTTCTGTTGCAAAATCTAGCGAAAATTCACGAAATATAAGATTTTGTAACAGAACAATGACAGTATCGACATCTGTTATCGGTCACATGAGTTTTAAAATATCGGTGTATCGGATATTGGCTAAAATTCCAATATTGTGCATCGCTAATATATGGGTGGTTGACATATAAGCCAAAACTTTTTGTTTTTTAAAAAACGTAACTATCACTTCTGAAATGAGTTTTTGTATCATTCTAAGTCTTAATTATCCAAATATATATTCGTGTTTTTCTAGATTTTCAGTTGAAATAAGCATTTTTTTTTACCGTTTTGCTGCTCAAGTGCCTCGAATTGTCATACGGTGTGACATGAAAGATATATCATTTAAAGTGAAAATTGGGTCATTATTTTCTTTCTTATTACCTTTATTACACATTTTAATCAGGGCTGCTTTGATATTTCACATTGCATTGCCTTAACCCTTTAATAACTGCAATAGAAATGCCCGTCTCTGCCTGCTCTGGTATTTTTGTTCACATTGGGCTCATTTTTTGGGATATCCTCAAGTGTTTTATGTTTTTATGATCTGTACAACTATCCAGACCCAGGGTGATCCATATCATATCCACACAAAACAAAACAAATAATAAAAAAGACAAATAGACAACAACAACATATGAACATAGACGGGTTCACCGGTGGTTCCAGTCTACAGCAGAATCTGCGTACGGGATGAAGCTACAACAGCAATCAGATTGTTTTCTGACTCAGATACACTGAAAAGTTATAGTTTTGGATTTTTTATTAGCTTCAGTTTTTATTTAGTTTTGACTTTTTGTATTTCATTTCAGTTAGTGTTAGTTTTTTAAGCAGATTTACTAGTTTTTATTAGTTTCTATTTTTGGAAAATGTTTAGTTTTAGTTTAGTTTTTATTAGTTTCAGTGTTAGTTTTATTTTATTTTTTGTAAATTATAGGTGTTTGTCTGGTGTTGCTGATTGAAAATCATCAGAAAATCACTCTGAGTAAAACCAGTAGAGCAAAGTAAACAGATTAAATACAAATAGATTTCAAATCTACGGAAGAGGATTAGGGAAAAAGACATTCTGAGAAAAAAAGCCAGAATTCTGACTTTTTCAGGATTTAATTTAATTTTTTCATGGCGCTAATCCTTTTCCGTACAAATCAACCCAAAAGGCTGATGTAATATATTAGTTTACAAAGACTAAAACTACGGATGTTACTGCAATAATTTTAGTTAGTTTTGTAAGGACACAGAAAAGTTTCAGTTAATTATAGTTTTGTAAAAAACTATCATTTAAATTTTTATTTCAGTTAATTAGTTTTCGTTTTTTGTTTGGTTTTAGTTACTAGAATAACCTTGATCCCCTGCACATAAATCTGTACATCACACGCGGCGTCTCCGGTGGTTCTGGAGGACTTTGCTAAAGCAGCGTTTTGGACGGAACCATGAACTTTGTTTTGTCCATCAGATCAGAGGACCGGCTGCACGAATGCTTCCTGCAAACAGGCTCCTGTGCATACATGACATTTCCAGAGGATTGAGATCTGTAAAAAACATCACCACACCTGCACGCCTTTATAAATCCTCTAAAAGAACGTACGCGACCCTGAATCTGAACATGGATAAACCGGCTCTGATGTCGTGCTGCAGTGTTCTGGTTTCATGGTGTAAAATCTAAACAATGATCCTCATCAGCTGAAGCTGAGGGGGTTAAAAAAGGATGAAGACATGAATCTAAATAGATGATATACCACAGAGCCCAAAGCCCTTACATCAGAGGTTCTGCCCGTGATTAATAGATCCTGATGATGTATCTAACATTGTACCGACGGTGCATATGAGGCAGATTTACATCTTTAAGTCTCCGTTTTGTGACCCGACAGAGACATTCTGCAGCAGAGCAATATTCACCTGTTTTCACATCATTCATTTCATAGAGACTAAAAAAAATCTCATTGATTTAAGCCGGTGAGCAGATAAACACCACAGCACGGATAAACTTCATCCATCACACGGAAGAGTTGCTTTCTTTGGTGAGTCACAGGTAAAATATACTCCATCATCTTCCAAAGAGAGCTGCCAAGTGCAGGCTGGAGCACCGCTGCCGTTACAATGACTGATACTCAGAGAAAGTGTGCATCAATAACAATATGAGTCATAATTATATCAGTTACAATAATTCATATTTAAACCAACTTTGTCCTTTACTGCAAGCTTGCTACTGAAACTGTTCTGTCGTCATTTAGAATGATGAGTTAACATTATTCAACCAGGTTAGAGCGTCCTCTTCATGAGAAATACAAATTCATCAGGGTTCCCACGTCCTGGAAAACCTGGAAAAACCTGGAAAACCTGGAAAATAACTGAACATTTTTTCCAGTCATGGAAAATGAGAAAAAGAGTAAAATGTCCAGGAAAATTATTTTTTTGCTCGCTCTGCTTCGTCTCTGCTTCATCAAGATTGTTGGACAGACCAGGAGAGAAGACAGTTGGACATACCAGGAGAGAAGACAGTTGGACAGACCAGGATAGAAGACAGTTGGACAGACCAGGACAGGAGACAGTTGGACAGACCAGGAGAGAAGACAGTTGGACAGACCAGGAGAGAAGACAGTTGGACAGACCAGGACAGAAGACAGTTGGACATACCAGGAGAGAAGACAGTTGGACAGACCAGGACAGAAGACAGTTGGACAGACCAGGACAGAAGACAGTTGGACATACCAGGACAGAAGACAGTTGGACAGACCAGGAGAGAAGACAGTTGGACAGACCAGGACAGGAGACAGTTGGACAGACCAGGACAGGAGACAGTTGGACAGACCAGGAGAGAAGACATTTGGACAGACCAGGACAGGAGACAGTTGGACAGACCAGGACAGGAGACAGTTGGACAGACCAGGAGAGAAGACAGTTGGACATACCAGGACAGGAGACAGTTGGACAGACCAGAACAGGAGACAGTTGGACAGACCAGGAGAGAAGACATTTGGACAGACCAGGACAGGAGACAGTTGGACAGACCAGGACAGGAGACAGTTGGACAGACCAGGAGAGAAGACAGTTGGACAGACCAGGACAGGAGACAGTTGGACAGACCAGGACAGGAGACAGTTGGACAGACCAGGAGAGAAGACAGTTGGACAGACCAGGATAGAAGACAGTTGGACAGACCAGGACAGGAGACAGTTGGACAGACCAGGAGAAAGCAGTGGAAGACAGGAGACAGTTGGACAGACCAGGACAGGAGACAGTTGGACAGACCAGGATAGAGACCGGCGAGACAGTTGGACAGACCAGGACAGGAGACAGTTGGACAGACCAGGAGAGAAGACAGTTGGACATACCAGGACAGGAGACAGTTGGACAGACCAGGACAGGAGACAGTTGGACAGACCAGGAGAGAAGACAGTTGGACAGACCAGGACAGGAGACAGTTGGACAGACCAGGACAGGAGACAGTTGGACAGACCAGGAGAGAAGACAGTTGGACAGACCAGGACAGGAGACAGTTGGACAGACCAGGACAGGAGACAGTTGGACAGACCAGGAGAGAAGACAGTTGGACAGACCAGGACAGAAGACAGTTGGACAGACCAGGACAGGAGACAGTTGGACAGACCAGGAGAGAAGACAGTTGGACAGACCAGGATAGAAGACAGTTGGACAGACCAGGACAGGAGACAGTTGGACAGACCAGGAGAGAAGACAGTTGGACAGACCAGGACAGAAGAAGACAGTTGGACAGACCAGGACAGGAGACAGTTGGACAGACCAGGAGAGAAGACAGTTGGACAGACCAGGATAGAAGACAGTTGGACAGACCAGGACAGGAGACAGTTGGACAGACCAGAGAGAGAAGACAGTTGGACAGACCAGGACAGGAGACAGTTGGACAGACCAGGAGAGAAGACAGTTGGACAGACCAGGATAGAAGACAGTTGGACAGACCAGGACAGGAGACAGTTGGACAGACCAGGAGAGAAGACAGTTGGACAGACCAGGACAGGAGACAGTTGGACAGACCAGGACAGGAGACAGTTGGACAGACTTCCAGCAGGCCTTTCTGTCCATGTGTAATGAGAACAGATGAGAATGGGACGTTTTTCTTACCAACATGGAGGACATGTGGAAGGACGTCCCATTCCTGGTTGTTGGAACATCGATGGGGACAGAAATGCTGGAAAACCTCCGTAGATCAGCTAAAGGGAGAACATCCATCACAGAGACACGCGATGTTCCTGAGACACCGATGGTCATAGATGTGATGGGATGATGGAGATCTGGTGGAGTTTAAGGTCGATGAAAAAATAAGTCACGTTCTTATTTAGGATTGAAAACCAAAAAATGTAGCTGCCATTGATGCCGTTATTGATTCTGCTTATTGATATGGATCCATACTGATCCCGTTATCAGTGCTTTCTATGTGGAAACAGGTACATCTGCACAAGTTATCATCATCATCACTACAGCTGCTATTTGGAATCTGCAGCTTCTGGTGAAGCCAACATGTCAGATACAGCGGCAGCTTTGCACCACGTAAATACAAATTATACATTTATAATTATAATCCAGTTGTTATTAATAATAATCATTCATCAGTCAGATGAACTTTGGAGCATAAAACGTTGAATAAAATTCTCACAGTGGTGTTAATCTCTGTTAATAACAAATTAGAGGCCATTTATTGTTGGAGACTTTGTAGTTTTACTTTGGAAGTTTAGTAATATTATGGAAAAAAATGTTTGTTTGAAGTTTCTGGTACAGAACGTGATAAAACTTTGAGGTTGTTATATTTGAGCTGAATCATGATCTTCTCCTAACCTGAAGCAGGACCCCCCCCCCCCTTTCCGCCCCATCGCCTGCCTCCTTCTGTGCCCTAACTGCTGTCATGGACGCTGGAAATGACGAGCCAAATGTGCACGTACCATCCAGGACTGGCTCCATTTTCCTGAAATCAGCTCCAGCAGTTCATGGAAGCTCACCCGGCTGGACCAGCGTCATCTTCATCTTCATCACTGGTTGGAATTGTACCATCAGTATTTAGTTTATCTCAAGTCTGAGTAGAAACGGTTGTGAGGATGAGACTACGTACGGACACGCAGATGGACGGACACGCAGATGGACGGACAGTTGAGTCCGTCGTCTGCGTCGGTTACGTACGTAATTCGGTGCGTTTTGGAGGGGCTTGTTGGTCCGTCACTTGACGCAGAAGACGGCGCGATACCACCGGAAACCACAGGGTCAGATTTGAGCCGTGGAGCTGATATGCAGGAACAAACCAGAGAAGAAGAACAGGAACCAAAAAATAACCAAGGTTTTTTTAATTTTGAAATTTTCATTAGTTTTGTTTTTATTTATTTTTTCAGTTTTCTTTTTTTTAAATTTCAGTTTAGTTTTTATTTAGTTTTAGTCTCAGTTTTTTAGGTATTAAGAGAAAGCTGAAAAGGATGGAAGAATGTGTGACACAAAATATGGAAAAATGACCACATCCTTGTATTTTAATTCCTGAACCACAATTATTGAAATTATTTTAATGTAAATCCAACTTTTGTTTAAATGTTTAACAGATCCTTATCCAAACAGGCAAACTCTAAAACCAGCCCACATTCAGCTCTCACCACATATCTTCAGTGTAACCGTGAACTTTTCATGAGTGTGAGAACTTCACAAATGAACTTTCACATTTGTTGGACTTTTCCCTTTTCGTTGCTTCCACAGATGTTCCCATCAGTCTTCATCACAACACACTTACTCTTATCGATTAGTGTGTCGTACTCAAAATCCTCCCGTACTGAGCTGTGGCGTTTTCGACCTGCTGCAGCTTCAGCCGTTTCTGTCTGCTAAGCAGCTTCTTCTAGTTCAGGTGCTGCAGATTATAGCGGCTATACTGCCCCCTCTGGAGGAAAAGTGGAAGAACAGCAGCTGCTGCAGGACAGACGTCTCACGTCTGATCAGGAGAAAACGAAATGACAACGAAAACTAAACTGAACTTATCTACAATTAAGTTTAGTTTTAGTCAGTTTTGCATTGTTCTATTTTGTTTTAGTTTTTCTTAATTTTCGTTTTTGTTTTTATTTCAGTTGACTAAATTATTTTTTCTCTGCTAGTTTTAGTTTAAGTCTTAGTTTTTGTAACTGTAACTATATTAACCCTGAAAATAACAACACAAAAAACACCGGGGTCATTATCCCAATAAAAGCACCTGAGAAAGAAGACGGCAAACAAATAGAGAGAATTTGTAGACATGGCTGGAGCTTTTGAGGAGAGGCTGTGCGAGTGTGTCCGAAAATATACGACATCACATCACCGGGACACAGGGGCAGACTGCTGCCGCCTAGCGGACAAACTGGTCTATGAACCATGGGAATGCAGAGGATGCATGGAAGTATGAAGGCAGGCCACGCAGGGCGACGCAGGAAGTGGACGTCACCATTTATGTATGTAAGAAAGCAGAAGTGGGCCGTAAGGTTTCATCTGTTTGGTCTGACCTAAACCGATAAAACAGAATCTTCAGCTCATTGGTTCTCGTAAGTCTGATCCCTGAGGTGTCCCAAATACAAATACACACACATATACACTCACATCCTTGTACTTCTACCTCTGTGAGGACATTCAACGACATAATGCATTCTGCAGCCCCTTGCCCTAAACCTAACCACCACAGCTGAAACCTGACCTTTGCCCTAACCATAACCACAACCTAATTGTAACCTAAACTCAAAAACCAGATGTTGACACTCAAAAATGGGTCTTTCTTAATGAGGACCAGCCAAAATGTCCTCACTTCCCAATCCATACACAGACATACATATATATATGTGTATACACATATATTGCTAAAAGTATTTGCTCATCATCCAAATGATGGAAGCAGGTGTTTCATCACTTCCATGTCCACAAGTGTACGTTAGATTAAACATGATTTCATCATTTTTGTGGATCAGTGAAATGATTTAATGTTTCCTGTAATCTGTTATGAATAAAATGTCGGTCGATGAAAACTGGAAATAGTTGCTGACTGTTTTCTATTTATATCTAACACAAACCCAACTTACACTATACGGCCAAAAGTATTCACTCCCCATCCAGATGATGGAATCAGGTGTTCCATCACTTCCACAGGTGTATGAATGAAGCAGCTCGGCATGCAGACTGTTTTTACAAACATCTGTGAAAGAATGTGTCGCTCTCAGGATCTCAGTGAATTCCAGCGTGGAACTGTGATAGGATGCCACCTGTGCAACAATCCAGCGGTGAAGTTTCCTCCTAAATATTCCACAGTCAGCTGCAGCTGGATTATAAGAACATGGAAGTGTTTGGGAACGACAGCAGCTCAGACACGAAGTGTTCGTCCACGTAAACTGATGGAGCGGGTCAGTGATGCTGAAGCTCATAGTGAGAAGAGGTGGCCAACTTTCTGCAGAGTCAATCACTACAGACCTCCAACCTTCATGTGGCCTTCAGATCAGATCAAGAACAGTGACAGAGAGCTTCATGGAATGGGTTTCCATGGCGACCAGCTGCATCCATCCATCCATCACCAAGTGCGATGCAAAGCGTGGATGCAGTGGTGGAAAGCAGCCGCCACTGGACTCTAGAGCAGTGGAGGCGTTCTCTGGAGGACCAATCACGCTTCTCCATCTGCAATCTGATGGAGGGAGTCTGGGTTTGGTGGTTGCCAGGGCAACGGTACTTGTCTGACTGCACTGTGCCAAGTGTAAAGTTTGGTGGAGGGGGATTATGGTGTGGGGGTGTTTTCAGGAGCTGGGCTTGGCCCTTAGTTCCAGTGAAAGGAACTCTGAATGCTTCAGCATACCAAGACATTCTGGACAATTCCATGTCCCAACTTTGTGGGACCAGTTTGGAGCTGGCCCCTTCCTCTTCCAACATGACTGTGCACCACAAAGCAGGTCCATGAAGACCTGGATGCAGAGTCTGGTGTGGAGGAACTGGACTGGCCTGCACAGAGTCCTGACCTCAACCCCATAGAACAGCTTTGGGATGAATCAGAGCGGAGACTGAGAGCCAGGCCTTCTGGTCCAACATCAGTGTGACCTCACAAATGTGCTTCTGGAAGATGGTCAAAGATTCCCAGAAACACTCCTAAACCTTGTGGACAGCCTTCCCAGAAGATGAAGCTGTTCTAGCTGCAAAGGTGGACCAACGTCATCCTGAACCCGACGGATCAGAAACGGATGTTACTGAAGCTCAGATGTGGGTCACGGTGAGACGATACTTCTGGTAGTATGTGTATATGTATGTATGTAGACACACTTTCCCATCGGATTCTGACTGGCAGTATTTATGTATATCTCATATGATAGATAGATAGATAGATAGATAGATAGATAGATAGATAGATAGATAGATAGATAGATAGATAGATAGATAGATAGATAGATAGATAGATAGATAGAAAGATAGATAGATGTGGTGACAGTAATTCCTCTTTTTTTCTTTTTTTTCTTGTCATACTAGTCTGACCCCTGAGGGGAAATTAGGGCTCTGCATTTCACCATCTCTGTACTGAGTATCAGAGAGCAGTGGGCTGCTACTTAAAGCGCCCGGGAGCAGTTGGGGGGGTTAAGGACCTTGCTCAGGGGTCCACGACTCGACTCCTAGGTCCCGGGTCTTTCACGCCAAAGCCCACGACGCTACCACTAGGCCCCCCACTCCCCTGGAAATTCCTCTCTATCAAGGTTCAGGCAGGACATATAAAGTAAAACACTCCAGAGAAAGTTGAAAGGAGGCAGCGGTGTTGAATGGCACGATTCCTCTTGTTTCGGAGAGTTGCTGCAGACGGGATGAAAGATTTTTATAGATGTTGGTGAGAACAGAATGTCAGAAAAGGCCAAAGAAATATTCTAATTTCTGTTGATCCATACATCCAGAAAAGCACCAAGTCCAGCATGAATAATAAAAAATGATGTTGTGAGAACTGGGTTTGCTGGGTTACAACATATTTACACAAATGTAAATTTTCATGCACGCCTTTGTTCGTACACACTGTAAGTCATGACACCTCTGATGCATCTGACCTCTGCTACGTAGCCCCCACTTCTGAACTCTATTAGCATTTCAGCACACACGCTTTTCATGGTCGACGTCGTGTTAGTTGTTCTTATTTATTGTAAATGTGAAAACTGTGTTCTGTGGAGCTGGAGAATTACATAGATGTTGTCAGTCTGAAAGTATTATTTGCCCCTCAGATATGTATATACTTCATCTGCAACAAATTTGTAGTGTACGACTGACTGAGCACAAGACTGAATTTATTTTAGATTAATAATGTTTCATGTACCAACTGTCATGCATCAGTTATCACAGTGAGCCTCCATCTGCATAAACAAAATACCACTGCCAATTAGATAGACAACTGGCATTTTTCCTGCAGCTATCGCTGTGAAACCACACGCTTTCCAAGAAGAAAAAACAAAACACTTCTCCATGACATGAATACTGTTTCCAAAGTATTCCAGAGCTAGAAAACCTAAAAGAGATTTAATTGGACCGAGTTTAAACGTTCTTACACTGAACATGTAGAATAAGCGTTTCCTGATACAGCACTGACTTATTTTTAATACAACCCTGATGAATTGATTAGTTATTTTAATCTGAAGTCAGTAAAGTTGAATGACAGGATGGTTATTCCGCAGTGGCGAGAAATTTTTCACTGGGGTGTCCATAAGTAGATACCTCAGAGCAAATCTATAGATATACGACATATACATCCATCTGCACGGGGTAGCTAGTGTGTAAAATAAGAAGGAAAAGTGGTTTGGAAGCAGTTTCGGACCTCTACTGTGAAGAAGAAGCTTTCTTTTCCCAATCGCAATATCTCCATGAGAAAAGTGATTTTCAGCTTCTGCATGTTCGATCTCAGAAACTCAGAAATCAGCATGTGAAAATAGCACAAAAGTTTGGGGAATTCTCGCGAGATTTCGTAACAGAACGATAAAATATCACACGATTCCGTGAGTAAAATAGATCGATACCGCGTTTTTAAATGTCAATATGATATCAGCATGTGAAAATATCACAATATTATTTCAGTGTATCGACATTTTTTCCCACCCCTGGTCTGAAGAAGTTTTAAAGTCTGTAAAAAAGACGTTTTTTTTTTTTAGACCTTAGAAGCAGCGGGCTTATCGTTTAAATATTGTTTAAATATCGGTTAAATATCGGTGGGGTAGCCGATGTCCGATATTCAGCTTCAAAGCCGATAAAGGCCGATACTCATGGGGGGCTGATTATATCGTAGATGTCTAGTAAAGAACTACAAGTATGCGTCTGCCAAATAAATGCTTCAGCAAAGCTCTGGTGCAAACACGTTTATTTGAAACAGGCTGTTTGTTTTTGTTAAAGTTTATTTATGCAATAATAAATAATCATAAATAATAATAAATCATGGCAGAGAATCATGATCTGAATTCTGAGCAAAATAACTGTGATTCCCATGTTTCCCAGAGTCGCGCGGCCCTCATTTTTACCCGGTAAAGTTGAATGAGCGGATGGTTAAAACGCTGAGCGAAGCCTCGGGACTCTTCGTCCCTGCTGGGAAAACAACATCATCCCCCCCCATGACTGATTCCAGCATTATAAATGTTTCACTGGCTGGAAAATGAAGCAGTTCACAGGTCTGAACCGAGCTTCTGTGTACAGGCAGGCAGAGGGGGGGATTTTAACTGACACGAAGCGTCCAGTGTCACTCCGGGGGGGGTAAAGTCCTTGCACAAACTACCACCGACGTCCTCTGAAGAGCACACGTTTGACTCGGAGTCGCAGGCCTCTGGGGGCCGATCGGGTCTCAGCATTTCTGTCTCTGCCGCTTCGTTAAAGATCTCAGGAGATTCACGGACATAAAAACGCTACCTGATCCTGATATATATAGATGTAGACGGTCTTCACTCCAGCAGGTGTTTCTCCTTCACTGATACTGCCCTCAATCGCCATGGCAACCCTCTGCACTAAAATCACCTAAGAGAGATCACACAAGATGTTTTCAGGGTAATGTACCCACTACAAAATTCTGCTGCTTCGGCACCGAGCAGCGTGAGAGAAATGTGGTATGACAGGACCGGCTCATCCAGAGGTACAAGGAGCTGGTCGTAATGGAAACAGGGACACACAAGCACTACGAGATGGCAGCAGGAGAAGATTGGCTGGAGGGGGAGGCAGTGGGGGGTGGGGGGCGGCGTGTCCTGTGGTGATGCTTGCACATTTCAATGCTGCCGGCGAAGCTCGATGCTGCAGCATTTTCCTCCGATTCTGTGTGAAGGAGAACGTCACTGAAATGACTGATGATGGGAAGAAATTATACAAAGACAAATCTGAGTCACACACCTGACCAGAATCTGTCCCATTCGGGCCGGACCCAGTCCTAAAAAGCCACTTTAAAGGAATATTCCACCCTCAGAATGATGTAACTTTATCTTCCACCCCCCTCATGGTGAGAAAGACTCTGCAGCACTTTTTTAATATCTCAAATGCAGCCGGCGATCAGGAAGGCTTCTCGTTTCCCCCCAACTTTCATATAATGGAGTTCACCGGGGTCCGAGCCAAAAGGTCCATAAAAGTCCACAAAAACGTGTCAATATTCCTCCATACTGCTCGTCCAATGTAATCCAAGTGTCCTGAGTGGGTAGCGTCCAGAATTTACTGGAAACGACGTCATTTAGTAGATTTTTAGAGCCTAAACAGTACTACATCAGTACTACATCAGTACTACATCAGTACAACATCAGTACTACATCACATCTCCTGCAAGCACGCCGATGCACGTTCATGAAACTACGGAAGCCGCGGCAGACGAGATCGCGCGTTCTCTTTTTCTTTCTTTCTTTGTTATAAATCAACATCAACCCCTCTTGGACCCTCTTGTGTTTGTCTGCAGCTCTGTCGCTATTAGCACAATGTAAACAGAGAATTTCTTCTTCTATGCTTGCATTATCAGCAGAGTAGGCTCTAAACGCCGAGACTGCCGTAGTTTCGTGAACGTGCATATGCGTGCTTCGTGAAAGTAAGATGTAGTACTGATGTAGTACTGATGTAGTACTGATGTAGTACTGATGCAGTACTGATGTAATACTGATGCAGTACTGATGTAGTACTGATGTTCTACTGTTTAGTCTCTAAAAATCTCCTAAATGACGTCGTTTCCAGTAAATTCTGGACGCTACCCACTCAGGACACTTGGATTACATTGGACGAGCAGTATGGAGGAATATTGACACGTTTTTGTGGACTTTTATGGACCTTTTTGGCTCGGACCCCGGTGAACTCCATTATATCTCTCGGAGGATAATGACCCCCCACCCGGTTATCCAGCTGCATTTAAAAAAGTGCCCCAGAGTCTGGCTCAGCATGAGGATGAGGAGAAGATGAAGGACCATCAGTCTGTGGGTGTACTGTTCCTTTAACATATTAAGAATTGATTTAATAATTTTTCTTTTGTAAGTGGCCGGGGTATAAGCGGGATAATGCCCCTCAAGGTTTAGGGGAGCTTATGTTTCATGAAGGGGAGCCATAGCTCCCCCAGCTCCCCCAGCCCCCCCGTGGTTCGCACCCTGCTTGCAGGTCAGCCTCTCAGCTAAATTATTTCCACGTGTAACCTAAAAACGGTGTATTTCCAGCTGCAGTTTTTGAAGTTGCTGCTTCGGATTGTGTCGTGCTGCATTGGTGAACAGGGGTGGGTCCGCAGACTGGAACTTTATCCTGGGTGTGGGGTGTTTGCATGCTCTGCCTGCACCCACGTGGGGGCTTCCTCCCACTGAAATCACGTCTTTCTGTTGACCATGTTTCACTCACCGGTTAAATATGGGTTTGGAAAGCAGCTTCTGCAGTCATCTGTCTTTCACCTCCCAACCGAACAAGCCGAATGTTTTCAACGCAATGATTTTAACATGTTTCATCAGCTAAAGAGTGTGTGTAAGCCGGGGTTATCATCCATCTCACTGCAGGCCATCACACCACTCTGTCATTACCGATTCTGCTGCAGTTTGTCTGGGAAATTCTTGAAACAACAATTTCTGTATCCACTGCCTCCTTCAGGGTGCCCCCTAAGCCTCTTGTTGCCATGCAGCCCGTTCAGTATGATAGTTCATGATGCTTTGGGTGAGGCAGATTTATTCAGACATCTTTTATACATAAGTCAACCCAATGAAACATTCAAATAGAAGTTACACATTAAAGTCGTATTCAGGAAAATAGCTTAAAAACCCCAAACAAAGAACGTCTTTCTTTATCAGTGAAAAAGGTTTTCAGAGCGGATGTTTGGACCAGACTTCAGGTTTATTCCAGAAAATTAAATGTTTAGTTTGAGTTCTTGGGATGGGAAGCAAACGTGACTCAGATGATCTCAGAAGTCTCCATGTGGCATCAGCAGATCAGATCTAGATGCTGGACCAGGACCATTCAGAGCCTCGAACCCCACCAGCAACGTTTATGAGCAAATCAGTCTAATACGCTTTACTGACATGAATAAGGGCTGTGCAATATACTGATATATCGCCATATGATATTTATACGAGAGAGAGAGATGATACTCACGCATATCGTTCTATCGCGGTATTAGTTAGCAAATTTATTTGCTTTATTTTTTCGTAATGACTCGGCTGCACCTCGACTGACTACAAAGGGGTCACCTGATTATTCAATAAGGGAGGGAAAAAATATTGATACACTGAAATATCCCGATATTTTCATATGCCGATACCATATCTATATTTAAAAACCGGGAAGGATCTATTTTACTAATGAAATCTCGCACAATTTCATTAGTAAAATAGATCAATACATATTTTTAAATATAGATATAGTATCAGCATATGAAAATATCGCAATATTTTAGTGTTTCAATATTTTTTCCCACCCCTATTTTAAACTAAAGACAATCCTCCCCAAGACTTTTACAAAGAAATCATAAAAACCAGCAACTATCTTTAATAACTTTGATCTAACAAACATTTCTAACCGTGTTTCATCAGTTCCATCTCTGCAGTGCAGCGATACTTTTATGATAAACATGTTTCAGTACTAAAAAACAGCTGTTTGATATGAAATGAAACTTTCAGACAAATTAGGGTAAAAATACCGGGATATATCGTACAAACTCAGAAACAGCGGGAACCAGTTTGTACTTAAAAGATCCAAAGCTTGTTGCTGGGGGGGGGGTTCCTTTCTGAAAGACATTTCTGTACCTTCATGGTCCATTTTTGTACCTTATCAAGCTGTATGAGTTAATAAAGTACAATTAAACCAATTAAAGATGATGAATAAAAGTCAATAAAATAGAGATTATGACAACAATCAAAGATGCTAATAATAAATGAATAATTATTATAGAAATATTAGGCCAAACACATATATAATTATACATATAATTATTACTATGATTATTATGAAAATCATAATATAATAACTATAATTATACTACGTGTTTAGAAGTACTGCTATTTATAGTTATTGTACAAGCTACACACATTTTCCAATGCTGCAGGTACCCTTAGGGTTGGAATGGTACAAGATGTGTACTTTATATTACTTTGGAGCCTTTTTCATAGTATATAGGTACTTCTGGCCTCATAAAGACCAATATTGTACTTTTGAGAGAACATTTGTAAAAAATGTACCTACAGGTACAGAAATGATCCTGTGTAGTACCTCTGTTTCTGAGTGTGTAGTACTCATCCTCATGCTGAGCAAGACTCTGGAGCACTTTTTAATATCTCAAATGCAGCCGGAGATCGGACGGGTTAATCGGATCATGCAAAGGTTGCTGCATATTAACTGAACCAGTCAAAAGTTTGCACACTTTCTCGTTGAATCTAATGGAAAACGTGCAAAACTTTTGACTGCTACTATGAGTTTATTTATGTCAATAAACTATTCAAAGAAAAGCTGAGCAGACAGAGAGACGGACAAGGCAGCGGGAGGTACAGCGGCGAATTAGAGAGGAAAACAAAGCTTATAAACAATAAACAATTAGTCAATTATGAAATTAGTCACCGACTATTTTTTTTGATAGTCA
>JALJCO010005231.1:0-20170 GCA_023101725.1 Atherinomorus stipes | reverse complement strand
GATACCGTGTAACTTTTGAACCCAATGTTAGCCAAATATTATGATACATTATATTATAAAATTATTATTAATATAAGTAACTACAGCTGATTTCTGTGGTCAATGTAGATACTTGACGCATGTCGTTACTCCGAGGGGGGCTGCCATTCTCAAAAACCAGGCATTGTAACTTCTCAGGAGCGGGCCGTCTCTCATTGGATCATGTAACCTGCAACGCTTTGATTAATGGCTTGATGACTTAAAAATCAGCCTTTCAAAGTGGTCTGCAACACTTTTCCAAAAAGCAAACTGAGACTGTTTAATTTTGAGACAGTTGTGGCGCCTGTCGGAAGTTACAGGTTTAGTGCCCATAGTGGCCAAAAGTTACACGGTATAACTTTAAGCTAAAACTTTTTGACCAACTCTTTGAGGCAATCACTGCAATTGGGGTGTTTTCTATAATGTTCAATAAGACTTCTACATCTGCTGACAGGTATTTTGACCCACTGTTCATGAGCAAGGGGCTTTAATTCATCTGACAGTCTTGTTTGTTTTTTAAAATATTTTTTAAAAACAAATTTTTTAAATCAATATTTTATTTTACTAAATTATAATTTAAGAATTTTTCATTTATTATTACTTTTTTCAGTTCCATCTTATTTGAATTACTGTTGTGAATTTAGCCTTTTCTTTAATAAGAGGGGATGTAAACCTTCAAGCACAACTGTAATAGGAGTGATAAGTAAAATGAAATGCCTCTATAAGGCATTATCTGCAGCAAAACTCCTTAATTTCATCAATACTTTAAGACAAAATGAACTTGTGTTGTCAACATGTGCGGACTGACGCAAGGTTTTGCAAGTCAACATTCCACAGAAATGATCAAATGAATGTTTACATGCTCTTTTTTTTCCTGGTGATCTGATCATAAAAAGCTTAAAACCACCCCTCGTTCAGATTGAAAATTATTTCCGATGGAGGCTGATGGGATCAGCTGACATGTTTACATGACACATTCTTTTTCTGACTGCAACGCAACTAGTTTTGTTTCTTTAATCGCAGGCTGCTCTTCATTGTCTACATGTTCAAGCAGGTGTCATCTCAGTCAGGTACATAATTACAGCAGCTGTTTCGATATTTTTAAGATTTCATCTTCAAGCATGAAACAAACTGAAACCAGTTTATTTCTGCTTTACTAAACTGAAACAGGATAAAAGTGCCAAAGCGTGCTTTAAAATGAACAGCAATAAGCTTGCACACCATGAGCTACTGTAACAGAAACGTAGTACACTGCATACTGCTGGTGATATGTGTAGATGAAGTAGGTGGTTTTGAATGCAACCATTGATTTATCTTCCATCTGTGGTGTCTGGGATGTGTGCAAAGGATTGTGGTTGTTACACAGATGCATCCTTGAAATTTCATGGGTTGAAGGGCAAAGTCCTTTGAAGGATCCCTTGACAGACGATGCAGCCGCCAATAACAATCCCCCGTTGACTTTGAGAAGCACCCAGTTAATGACTTTAAAATGCTCAACAGCAGATTAGTCTACTGTTCGTTGACACCAACTAAAAGAAAGAGAAAAGTCTTCTCTTTAGGCTATTTCAGCTAATTAGCTCTTTACTAAACATGACTAAGACTGAAGTCAAACCAAAAGATTCTAGTCGATGTCAAACTGACAAACAGTCTTTTAAGCTCTTTATTTTTTTTCATTCTTTTATGTTTGCTTGACATCCTCTTTGTTTTCTTAGGGGATGAAGACGAATGGTTTGGTGGGACTGATTTAAAGAATCTCTTTTCTTTATATCATCTTGCCTTGCAAGTTATATTTGTTCAAGATTCAACCAAACAGATGGGACTCCGCTACATCTGCGGTGAGCTTTGACCAGATTTATGGGAGCAAATCCTACAACTTGGAGAGTGCAGACGTTGATCACAATCTGTTTTTCTGACACATTTTATCCAAATAAATCCATCCTGACATCAAACAGCTTCACATCAAACAGTCATGACTAGCAGGGTGTTTCATCGCTGCAGATGTGAGCCATTTACAGGGGATCTGTGACAAGCGAGGACACTGACTATATGCACATCTTTATGCCCTTCCCGCTCTCTGATTACGCACTCCTGAACTTCCCCTTCATAGTTGCACTTCACCTCCAACCCCAATTCAAACTAGTTATTTCTGATTGAGCAACAGGAAACAACAGCGCTGAGTTCACCAGTTTCTGCTCGGTGGAAGAAGAAATTAGGATTAAACAACAGTGCAGAGGAGTGAGCGTAAATGATGTCAAATTGGAAACAGGGTCTCCTGAGAGTTTGAACATCTGTTTGGGTGTCAGGTTGCTTTAGCTCTTGTTAGGGTTTACTTCTGAAGGCGGCCTCTCTCCCTCTACACTCGGTCCACTGTTTTACAAACAGCTTCAGCGCGAACGCCAAGAGTTAATGTGCCCAAGCTTACCTTATACACGATCTGAACTGATTAAGTTTTCTTTTAACAGCTTTAAGTGGTGACTGATGGCAGTGGGACTTCTGTGTCGTTGCAATTTCTGTGTTCAATTTGGTTAGATTAAACATTCTGATAATCCAGGCTGCTTTCCCCCAGGAAAGCTGCTGCTCTGTATTTCATGGAGTGATAACCCTCCTTGTGTTTCCTCCATGAAATATGGACAATGAAAGCTAAATTCAAACTAGCAAATATCAAAGGGGATAGATCATGTACAGTGCAAAGCTGGTGTCCAAGTATGGGCTGGGTCGACCTGTTGGCTGGTGAAGATCTCATTGAAAAAACACATCTGTACATCTCATGATGTGTTTGTGATGCTTCCTCTTTCTTTTTTTTTTTTTTACACTGGGGGACGAAAGACAAAAGAATCCAAGTCTGGCTTGTCACATTAATGACACAATCACCTCTGACGTGCATATTGCATTTGACAGTGAACTTCCGAGGCCCAGATGCATCGGCTCGGAGCCCGAGCAGACGCCGGCTTCAGTGCCAGACGACTGAGCAATCATTTGGAAAACAGCGCACACACCCGGTGTTTTCATTTTCAGCTCGCTTTTTTAACCTCTTCGCAAACTCTCAGCGAAGTGTTTCAGGTCCCAGATGACTGCAAGCACATTTTAGCGTGATGGATAACCTCAGAAAAAATATAAGTGTGCCTGTGTGAGCTGTGTCGACGTGTTTAGACTCTGCTGAAAAGCTACTGTCCGTGGGATTTGAAAATTACAGTATGAGTTTATTGTGAGCATCCAGTGTGAGGGTGAAGAAGAGGTTATCCCTTACGCTCTTCCAAAATGGCTCCCTTGAGGGATGACCTCTCTGTGTCCTGACCTCGTGGCACTAAAGCTATAATCTCTGTCAAGTTGCTCTCTAACTCCTACTGTCTCTATATTTCCCCTCTGCTGTTTCTCCCCGTCCCCTTGACTGTTTGCTCTTCCCATCACCTACTTCTATTTTCTCTGTCCTCCTCCTTGTTTTCTCCCCTTCCATCTCTGCCTGCTTGCTCAGTTTTTCTCTGCGTCTCCCTCGGCTATGTGGCCATACTGCCAGAGCTGACTCTTTTGATTTGAGTGCACTACATGTGGTTGAAATCTGAGGCCTGCTGTGCTGCCAAGCCACAGGCCCTGTAATGGAGTGCTGGTGCAGGAGAATAAGCCATTGTTCTTTGTGCAGTCGGTGGATGAATAGATGGAGGAGGGACTGAAGGAGAGTTTTCTGCGTCTGTTTTGCAAAGAGGAAAAAAAAAAAAAAAGAAATAAAGAAAGAAACTGACTCTTGCTGAACACACAGCCTCTGGGGTCAAGGGGAGCTCCATAATCTCGTTGTAAATCCCACTCTGGGTAGCAGTGGAGGGAAAACACCGCCTGGGAGTCATTTGCAGACACAGGATGGAGAGATGTTAGCAAGGCAAGCTGTCCAGTCCTGGTTTCCTGGATCTGTCTGACTGCATCCTGACACCACATAAACACAAAAGTGAGATTTGACTTCAAATTGAACAATTCTGATTATTTTTTTTATCAACTATTATATCATCCTGTACTTTATGCCTGTCATTGAACTAAATAGTGGAAAGCCAAAATTAAATCAGGCTCTTTACTCGTGTCCAAATAAATCAGGAAATCATTAAAAGTCAAATTAACATATAAAACATTCATATTCAGCTGTTAATGGGTGCCCGAACTAACTTAAATAGCTTTTGAAAGGTTCATTCAGGCTTTATTAAAACTGAAGGCTCTCTTTTCATGCCCTGATTACAATACATTAAATAAATTTCACATTAATATCTATTCAAAGATGACAAGCGTTCACTAAAGGAGTCATAAATTTATTTAAATGTAAGATTTCATCAAGTCTTAAAAGTCTATGTGTTATAAAATCACATTTAAATCATGGAAGTGCATGATGCGACACAGAGTCAGGATCTAATGTGTAGTAAAAAATGCTCCAGGAAAACATCATCCACCCTGCCTTTTTTCCCAGTTCTTACTGTGTTTTAAATATTTTGGTGCATGTAAAATTTCTGTAAGGTTACAAATCCTATAGGCCCCTCTGCAGGGATTATTCTCTCCTACACAGAACACTTTTCCTGAACTGCCTCATTTGTAGTAGATTTTCTTCCAAGACATGATGACATATTCGTGACACATCTATATACGGCCTGATTTGTTTAGCACAGGAGGGGGACCTATGAGCTAAACTGGAGTGTTGTCAGGCAGAAGATGACAACAGCCCATAGCGGTATTTTCTAATATCACGTTTTAATGCCGATATCCGCAGATAATATTGGATATCTCTACACAGAATCCTTAAAAAATGAAAATGTAATCCAACCTGTTCAGTACTTTCTGAATTATTTTGCTGACAGACAAACGCCCATGATTATATTACCTCCACCTCTATTCTGGGAGGTAATAATCAGGCTTGGGAGAATTTTGTTCATAAGTATGGGTAAGTTAGAGGACACAATGTGGATGCCCTGCTATAAATAACATTAAATACATCTGGACTCAATTTGTCCCCCCTTTACTGTTCAAACCAGCATGAGGATGCAGGAGTCTGTTAGCCTGACAGTTTTTAACTTCATTAATGCGTTTATGACCGAAGAGAGCAGGAGTGTGCACATTCTTGTTGATTAGTCACACCAGCTGCAGTCCACAAACTCCCCATTTCTAATAAATCATAGCTCTCCAACAGGTTTTTTAAGGGGTTAAATTTTTCTGGCAGGCTTTGTTTACCTCACTGGATGCGGCCAAATCATTTAAATAACTACAATGGATCAAGTGACCTCCAGCTCATTAAGTACTTCATGGCAAAAGTGAGATGGGAGTGCTGGAGAGTTAAAGCAGTGTCGTCTTGAATCATGAGAGCTGCCAGCCTGCAGTGACTCTTGGTGCCATAAGGTCCTGAGGTTTCCCTCTCCACTTTCCCTATCAAATCATTTCACAACCGGGCCTGTACATCAAGTCAGCTTACACTGCACTAAAAATCATTATTGTTCCTGATCAGAAAGCCATTAAACAACGATAATCTCATAGCTGATGTCAGAGCGAAAAATCTGATGAAGAGAAGCCTTGTTGATACGGGCGACTTTTACAACATGGTGTGAAGCCGTAACTTTTTTTTCTCACAGACAGGAAGCTGGGAGGCGCGGGATGTATGTGACGACAAACCACCATGAAGTTGAGTCTTAGTGCCCAATCATATGGCCACAAAATTGGGTTTAAGTGTTCTCTCATTGAGTGTAAACGTTCATGAGTAGCCGCCCTGTCTAACGGCGGTGCCACACTGAGCTCTATGTTTGTTTAGCAACATTGCTCCTTGGAAACTCCCGGCCTAGTGTCTCCTGCCTTTTCAAAAGTAGGAATTTTAACAATTGAACTCTGTGGTGAATATTTTAAGAATTGACATTCCCCCTCCCCTCACTTTTTATTCAGTTGTTGCTATCAAACACTTATATGCAGATTTCTCCATTCAGGTTAAGACCTTGAACCGGTTTCCCCCAAACATCTAAAGCCCAAGGTGATCAGAAAATCTTTGTTAATCATTAGAGGCTGATTTCTTCTCCTTGATTCATGGCAGATTGTGAGTTACTTGGTGTTCCATATCTGCTCACAGTATGCTGAAAATGTGGAAGAATATGTTTGATGTGGAAAATTGAACTACAACAACACAAAAAGAAAAAAGAAAAAAAGCTCCGGTCCAAACCTCAAACTGTGGAAAAATGAAGGAAAACTTGACGTTTGTTTGATTCATGTATTAATATGAGGAATGCTGCTGTCTCCCCATTGACCCGTGCATGTGTTGTTTTTCACTTGTCATTTTAAATTAGCAGATTAAAAACACGTTTAACATTATGTGGATGGAAACTCTCAACTTGCTTATGTCTTGTTATGCAAATTACTGAATTTTTGCCTCTTTTCTTTTTCATAGCATCAAATATCAGCATCTTTAAATGCTGTTTTATTATCTGAATCTTTTGTCTTTGCACAGGTTTTGCTTGAGCTTCTGCTAGCTCCCACTTTTTCCTGCTTTTTTTTTATTTCTACATGAGAACATATTGAGGAGTGACTTTCATACAGTAGCAGTATTGAGTAATCTACAAAGCAGAAAAAAAGACAGTTAGATGCTTTCCTTCCCCACTGTCACCTTAATTACCTCAAGCACTTGTCATTCAGACCTGCAGAGGCCTGATAACGAGCCGACTTGCAGGATAGTGGTGAGGATGGGAACTTGGCCACAGAACAGTTGTCCATAATAATAATAATAATAATAATAATACATTTTATTTGAAAGTGCCTTCTGAAAACACCCAAGGACACTGTACAGGCAGATAAAACAATTCAAAACAGGAAGCTAAAACAGTAAAACATCATCCAGAGGGTTGGAAAATCGATTCCAGGTTTCCCCAGGCAACGTGCCGACAACTAAAAAAACCTGAAAGAATCCAGGCTACGTCAAAATTAAAAAAAATAAAATAAATAAATAAATATATATATATATATATATATATATATATATATATGTAGCTCATGAACTGAATGGACATTAAAGCCTTAGTACAGGATAGTCTGTATTTTTGTGCATGCAGAAACAACCTATATGGGCATAATTCTTTTGAAGACTTGTTGACTTAACATTGTACTATTTCACATGTCAGCAACCCGTAATTTAAAGTATTTATGTGGGACACGTAAATGAGTGCTAGGGCCTCATGGTTCTTAGTGCTCATTTCATATATTTTTGCGAGATCAGGTTGGGTGAGGCAGACATTTGCATAGCAACAGGAGGAGTTAACTTGTTTGGGTTTGCAGGATTATAACAAAATGTAATGCGCAGCTACAAGGTTGCCTTAATGCACGGGCTTACCTGGGCTGAAGCCCAGGGGCAAACGGAGTTTAGGGGCCTATCGTTTTGGGGGAAAATTGCATGAAAAGTCAAATTGATATGCAACTTGTCAGTTTTCCTGTGAATCACATTATATGCAAATTAGAAATAGCATATTGAGCCAAATAAAGCTGTTACTTCCAAACCCCGCCCCGCCGCCATGTGACAATCTGATGATGCTCCATCACTTCACTTTGATAGAGAGACAGGTGTAGGCTATGTCAGCCAAAAATGTTGGTTTTCACAAGAAAACAACTAAAAAGCATCCTGAAGCTTTTGGGATTCTTTCAGTCTCACATGAATGACAGTGGAGGAAACTGCTCATCCATCCCACTGGAGGAGGCAGCGGCACCCACACTGATGCCACAGGTATCAGTGTGGTATGTCAGAGCACACATGTCAGCTGCAAAGTAACGGCAAGTGTGTAAACAGAGACCGGCTGTGTTACTCCCCATCAAACATGCTACAGGTGATCATGTTTATCATTTAGCGGAAGACAGTGACGTCCACGGTGACAGACTGGCGACCTGTTCAGGTGTACCTGCCTCTCACCTGATAATTGATGGCTCCCGCAGCTTCCTGTGACCCTCAATTGGGCAGCGGTGCATAAAATGAATGAATGACAGTGACATCCACAGAAAAACCATGATTGCTTATATTAATCCAGCAGCTGACTGTGGAACAGTCGACCCCACACTAGAGAAACAGTTCAATTACCAATGTCAATACTGGACACAGGTTCTATAGACGGATGTTGCAGACACCAACAATGGCAGTTATTTGGGCAGCATGGAACCAATCAGCCAGTTTGATCCATTTTTAAAGCCTGTAATTTGATTTGTTGCTGCTATTGTTATTATTTATTCATTATATTTTATTATTATTTATTAATCAGATTTTATATTATTATTAGTAGTAGTGTTTGCATTCTGCTCGCGTTATTGATACGTCAATATCGTGTCAAACTAAATACAAAACAGTCAGGATAGCCTCACATATTATTTTTAATAATGAGACTCTTATTAAGAAATGAAGAAAAAAATAAAGATAAAGTCAACTTGGAGGACGGGACAGGGCCTACAAACTTTTCAGCCCAGGGGCCTACCAGTAGGTTAAGGCGGCCCTGCACAGCTGAGGTCTTTTGTTTTGAAAAGAGTTCACTTGGTTTTAAATTTCCCACACACTGCACACGTACAAATCATGTGATGTTTGGTGATATTCCAGTCCACACTCAGACCAAACGCATCAGGTTCACATGCAAAATATGTAAATGTGCATCAAGGGTCATCAAGCCATCTAGCAATGCGTTTTTGCCGTCTTGTGGCACGTTTTTAAGCTTTTTTTTTGGGGGGGGGGGGATCTTAACTTTTGCAGCTAGATGGGGCACGTCAACCGATCAGAGAGACTGAATGTCTTGACCCAGAGACACATTTTCTGACAGGAAATACCAAGGAAAACCTGGGGAAATATCTTCACTCTACGAAGACAACAGTGGATAAACTGTGATCTGCATCCGGTCCCGGGTTTCCAAATGGTGGTTTGATGACCTGCTGTCCCAATGGGATTTAATGGGCTTATAATGCTGTCACGATGCACGTCAAGAATGTTTTTGCCGCTGGATGTCAAGCGTCTGATTTTATGTGGAACAGCGTCCAACTATGGGCATCAAATGCGTTTTTGACGCCCAAATTGCGTTTGGTCTGAACACACTGTAATGCACCAATTTATTGCTTATCAATAAATGAGGAAGATTTAAGACTAAGGAACTAAAACAAATAAAAAAGAAGAAAAGAGCGAAACCTAATTCAGAACTAAACCAGATCAGGAGAGGAGCCACAGAAGTGAACATGTATGATAAAGATGTTGGCTTAGCCATGTAATCTAAAAGGAAATTTTTTTATGACTCGTGCTTTGATTTTGTCAACCAATGTCCCCATAGGATTGATCCTAAGGAGTAAAGAGCTTCGTGTTCTTGGTTGCCAGCATCTTAAAACTGCATTAAATTTGATGCTGATATTCATTCTTGCTTTATCTGGCCTCGTTCCCAGAAATAATTTCAATGTTCCTCTCAGTGTTGATTTAGATTGCTTTAAACCACTCTGGTTGCAGCCTAGTCTCACCAGAAAATTGCTATTTAGTCTGTTTTTGTATTTTCTGGGATTGACGACCAACATGGAGCAATGATGACTATGCATGTTGAATGGACACATATTGTACACTTTTTGTGGCATTGCAAAGAAATGTGCTTCAGTGTCGGTGTCCCACACCTTCTTCATGTCTTTCACTCATTTTTGACATCTGTCATTGTTAGGAAAGGATTTTTTTTATTTATTTTTTTTAAGTAGTTTGTATTCTGATTAGTTTTAACTTCTTGTTTTATTGTTTTATAGAGTTGATCCCATTGTGAATTTCCTGCTCGCATTAAACACAGTCCTTAGTTACTGATTACCACACCAGGTCCTCATTTGTCATTAGTCCCTTGAATCCAGAGTGACTGCAGTCGGACAAGACGTGGGCAACAAAACTACTAAGAGACAGTTGTAGACAGATAACTATTTGTGATTAAATACAATTTCATATTGATCTTTTCATACAAAGTGCAATCATTTAATGAGTTACCGGGCTGGTTTAATGTTTCTTTAGACCTCAGAAACATCGGCATGTAGGGTATACTTATATTTTATTTTCCGTTTTCATCACCCTTGGTTGTTCAAACATTTCCCCTGTACTTTTCCTGTAGTGCAAACGCTGAGCCATTGGTTTGTGCTCTTGTGAACATCCAGCCTCAAGGCTATGTAACACAACCAGAGGCTCCATATCCATGTTGTCATAGCGAATTGAGGATAAACGGTCTGTTACAGCAAGCTGCTGAGCTTTCACCAGCTTCTCCCCACTTGGTTTAAACATCAGAGGATAAAGCAGCCAGTGTCTAAAAGTGCAGCTGTTTCCTACCTCTCTGAATTTCTCTGGAAGGTGATGTATGAGCTAGCAACGAAGAGAGTCCTCCCAGAGTTAAAGGTGTTAGGTCACAGTAGCTGCTACCACTCCTGGATTTGCTCCTCGCTGTTATCCTCTGCTCCTCTACAACAAGCTCAACGTGTGACAAATTATAACAAATGCAGACAATCAATAAAATTCACCACACATTGACGTGATGGATGCGTCCTAGCTGCCCCGTGTGCTCACATCATCATTAGTAGTCCGGCTGGCGGGGTGATTCATCCTGATCAACCGTGAAGGTGTCGAACATGGCTATGAAAGCTGTTGTAGTCCAAGTGCTTCACACCATTTCCCTTCTTATTGAACCTTAGCTTATCTCCCTCGGTGAAAGTATTGGATGTCTCAGCCACAACAAGACACTTGACTAATGAGGGGAAGAGGAATGGTTTGGTTTACTGCAGGCCAGAGGGAATACCAGTGGATTTGAAAACACCACATGGGCACAGTAGGATGCTAAGTGTCTGTGTCGGAGGACCAACCAAAGAGGAGATTCTTGA
The DNA here is from genome assembly GCA_023101725.1 of Atherinomorus stipes. NCBI lineage: Eukaryota > Metazoa > Chordata > Actinopteri > Atheriniformes > Atherinidae > Atherinomorus > Atherinomorus stipes. The sequence goes on along the minus strand of JALJCO010005231.1, from coordinate 9,307 downwards.
CTGGCAGTGTGATGATTCACAAACATCAGGGGGTGGTGGGGTGGTGGATGCTTGATCCCAGTTTAAGCGCTCAGAAGTCTGTACTGACAGTTACCATTTATCGGGATATACGAAGACATATTTGCTTGTCGTTCCCTGGTTTGATTGCTGCTCCGATTCCCCGAAGTCTTAAATATAAAGTTTCTTTCTGACCTGGTGTGCTTAGCAGAGACAGATTTTTACATTCTCAGCAGGAGTGCTGCAGTGTTATTTAGAAAAACACAATGTGAAGTTGTGCATGCGTGTCTGTGTGTAAATCATATTGTGTCTTTTCTGTTAGACATAGCTGTTGTAAATTCTCATGTGAGAAAGTTGCTGAGCTTCACACATTCAGTGGAGAGGCTGCCAAAGTGTTTGTGTTTTATCAATGTTCTCTAATTTATGGTGGGATTAAAAGTTTTTTTTTATTGCAGGAGACAGTTATGAGACTTTTTTATTCACTTATTTAGTATTACTATAAAATAGCAGTCAAATTTTAAAGGTTTTCAGTGTTTATTATTGTCTTTTTGGCCATAGTTGTTAACACTCGTGGAACTTGTACTTACTAAAGCTCATAAAGTTCATATATATATATATATATATATACACATATATAAATAGTACTATATGCAGTACTATAGTATAATACTATATACATACTATATATGCAATAATACATGTATTCGTATTGCACATCTACCATGTATCGAATATCGAACAATACAGAGTTTTTCATTTATTTTTATCAATTTGTGTTCTGACGATAAGCTCTGTGATAAACTTCAGTGGATCTGTGTTTGACCACATTCAGATCTGGCTTTTGGAACTACTTTGGTTTTCATGTAAATTATGACCCCGATGGTAAGCCATTGTGGACAAAGGCACATTGGGTTAAAGGCATCGAAATATCTGTTTTTTTGTATTGAAAAATGTCAAACTGTAACACTAAAGTATTGATCCGAACAGAACAGAATTTTTTTGTAGCATTGCACCACTAAAACATATATTAAATACTACTGGTATGTTAATGAAAGAGACAGACCTGTCAGAGATTTAATCAATGTCAATATAACCATAAGTGAGTAAGAAACTGCTAGCAGTTAGTGATGTTCAGACAATGACATCTGCTTTAGTAGCGTTTGTGACATAATGGCAGAATCTGTACCTGCTCTCTGGTAGACGCCAGTGTCGGGACTTGGATCATGCATAATGTCTTGGTTGGGGAAGGGAGCAGTGAATCCAGCAGGCTTGTCCCATGCATGCACGTTATTCAAAAACTCGCCAACAGTCTCTTTTTTCTGAATTGCTGCAAGCAACTTCTATACCGCCTTTAGAACATCTAAACTGAACATTTTGGTCCTTCTGTTGGGGAAAAGCACCCTGAGTCATATGTTCTGGTCCTGCCCAATGCTGAAGGGCTTTTAGGAGAGGGGGTTTTAACGACATTACAACAGTGTCGGATATAAGAATTTCACCAAACCCTGTCACAGCCTTATTTGGGTGATGCCACAGGACTATAATTTCTCAACCACCCATCATTGTGATCCTCACCACACTTCTTGCATGATGACTCATTTGGCTTATAGGTGGAAAAAAAACTGCAGAGGCCTTTCAGGGGTGCTGGATGATGGACTTGAGGGTGCATCTAATGGTGGAAACAACATATAACTTGACGCTCAGAACAAAAGCTGAAAAGGCTTCCTCTCTTCATGTACTTTGAGAGGCCTCCTCACATTAACTGGACTGCAAATTTCCGTTAGGCGTTTTTGTTGTCCCATGTATTTTATATCAAATTTACAAGCTTCCGTGTGTTGTTGTTATAAATTGAAATACTTTGTCAAACACATCTTAAGCACACAAAAAAACATTTAATTCAACTCAAAGTTTTTGGGCAGCCCTTTATCTCATATTTTTAAGATAAACATTTTACCATCTGGTTAAAGGTTGAATATGGAATACGGACAGAACAGCAACATCACGTTTGTCTAGATTGTAGTTGCAACAGCAGAAAAACAACTCCAGCAGCTGGGTTGCCAGGCTCACTGCCGTCACGACAAGGGACTAGCAGCCTGCACCATGTCTAGCTAGTATTGTAGAGGAATTTATAACTGACAGCTAACATTAGCCACGTTAGCAAGTGAGCTAGCTTACCAATCCAGGAGAAAAGTCGCCATTTCCATGTTTCGATGCCGTGGAAAATGTTTATGTGGGTCCATCTTGTGTAGGCTTCACATAAATTTACTGCAGTTTTTGCTCCTCTCAGTTCACTCCTCTTCAGAGATGGATAACAATATCTCCGAGGCTCTAAAGCAGCTGCTTGACTTGCCAACTCCACCATTTTTACCACTGCCAGTCTGGCTGTGCCAAACATAGTATCGCCACACAGAGATCAATTTTGGACACCCGCAATGGTGGCATGTATTGGCTTGTAGATGTAAATATGATGCCATGGTTGAACCCCTTAAAATTGACTTTTATATTTTTTTCAGGCTAAATATAATTTTTCAAGAAAATGCTGTTTTTTCCTTCATCACCTCTCCAAACGCCTTGTGCAGGTATTTTTTTTAAAATATAGTTTTAATAAAAATGTTCCATATTCAACCTTTAAATTGACCCTGTATGTTATACTTGTAGCATATATTATGTTATATTTGTCTTTTGTTTTTTCCCTCCCCTCCTGCATGTGTATGGAGTTTGACAACTGTGTGCAATGGATCTGTCGAGTGCTTTTTCTTGTGTTTGTTCTCTATAACTATGTTACATTTCAACAAAAACATTAAAATGTGCATGTTCCATTTTGTTGAGCGAAAGCTCAGTTTTTTCCATCTATCCCTAAAAGTACATATTAATCACTTTTGTTAAGTCCTGCAGCTACAAAACAAATGTTTGAGACCAGAAAGTTTCCGTTTTGTCCAGCAGTCTTTTTTTAATGATACCAAGTGTACCCACTTGGTTTGATTTAAAGATATACCGGTGGTAGTATAAAAACATGATTTTAGGTAGTACTGTGTTGTAAATGTGTTTTACAGTGTCCCTGTCACAGCTTATGTAACACAAATACTGTAAATACTCAAATACTCAGGAGTCTGGACAGAACTTAAAGTTCATCCTTAACAATCCCTTCACAGCAGGAATTTCCAACATGTTCCCATCATCTGAGCTGTCTGAAATCGTTGCTTCCACAGTGCCTCAGCGTGGGCTCAGGCCCCATTATCTCCCACAAAACTTCACTGGCAGCAGCTTTGCAGACGAGGAGACCTCGCTCACGACAGGACACCCAATTGGCTTGATTTACAAGGACGTTAATAAGGGGAGGAAACCACTTTGCCTCGCATATATTCATGGATTGCATTTCATGGTGAATGGGAACATTCAGCTGTTCAGTTCCTGAGTGCAAGCTGACGCTGATGAGGAGGATCCTGGGGGACGAGCTAATGTAGCTCGGCCTGCAGCAACAGATTATTATGTGTCAACTGCTTGAAAAACAACTATTTTCAGGGGACTGGACTTGATCCAATTATGTTCAGTGTTTAAATTCAGGTTTGGTGGAAATTGAATGTTCCTGTGCGTTTTTTGAACAGTAATTGGAGTTTAAATTCTAAATGTGGAATAATTACTTGTGATTTTTACTCAGAGCCATTTAGCCTGTTCACAGAGACGCATTCATGGCTGTTACTGTACTTGTGGGTCCTGCAGGCATCAGTTGGGGCTATCTAAAACGCCACACAGCTAGAAAAAACACCGAGCACCAAAAAAAATGCCAAAGTAATATTGTTTCAGCACAGGTCAGAGGTCAGCCTCACTGCTTCTTTTACAAAATTGCACTAGGCCCTTTGCATATTTTGGCAAATTATCTGTATTTTTGTTATCTTATGTTACTGCCAATTTCCACTGCATCAATTTCCACTGGTGATCTCTACTTTTGAAATAGCCACTGTTTTCTATCATTGAAACATTTATGATATACTTTTAAAAGTATGAACTTGCAAACCTCCACCTTTGACACATGCTGCATTTTTGTAAGTTGCGTGCCCTGTTAACATTTAACGATTAAAATGCTAAGTTTTTACTGAGGTGCTGGTTGGTTGGTTGGTTGGTTTGGGCACATCTCAGATAGAAATACAGTGGCTCTTTTTAATAAATCCATGCAGTTCTGAGTTTTTTTTTTCGGGGGATGCCAAGATTGAGTCTGCTAGGGATACGAGTTGGCAGAAAAAAAACACTGCTGAGTGCTCTAATAAAGATATGAAAACAAACACCTTGAAACACTTGTGTTCTTCCAAATTATATTTTTTTCCTGGAACATTTTTATATGAACTTGACCCTTTATAGCACATGTGCTTCTGGCAACTTTCACCTTATTTTTCTATGTATTTTACACTTTTGACATGTTATTTGACAACCGTGTGGTGGTTAGCACTGCAGCCTCACAGTAAGAAGGTTGCTAGTTCAACTCCAGGCTGGGGAGGGGCTTTGAACAATTCCAAAAGTGGCTGTCCTGTGTGGAGTTTGCATGTTCTCCCCGTGTATGCGTCGGGTCTCTCCGGGTACTCCGGCTTCCTCCCACCATCCAAACACATGCATGTTAGGTTAATTGATCACTCTAAATTGTCCCTAGATATGAATGTGAGCGTGCGTGTTTGTTTGTCTCTCTGTGTTGGCCCTGTGACAGACTGGCGACCTGTCCAGGGTGTACCCGCCTCTCACCTGATAATAACTGGGATAGGCTCCAGCAACCCCCGCAACTCGGAACTGGATAAGCGGTACAGAAAATGACTGACTGATGACATGTTATTTTAAGTATGCTAAAAAAGGGAAACAGCATCTTACAGTTTTTTCCCTTATATATGTATCTCTTTTTAACTTGTTTTCAAAAAAATTTGTGTGCTTTTTCTCTGTTGGCCTGTGCATGACTGAAACTCACAGTCCAGTTGAAAACGGTGAAATTAGCAGTTATCAGAGACAGTGTAACAACATTGTTGTCATAGCTAGACATATTCAAGTGTATCTATCTGCGGCTTGCAACCCAGTGGGCGTGTCGCATTGTGGTTAGGTTAGGTTTAGTCAGGTTTAGTCAGGGGTAGGGCTACATTTTACTGTGCTCATTTTACTGTGCTCTCTCATTGGCCTGGTGGTCGTGTCGTCGAGTAACGTCACACTACGACACGCCCCTGTCTTGCGAGCCGCAGATAGACCCTTCTCGACATATTGGGCCACTATCAGGCTTCAGAGCACTAAAGATACTGTAAACCTGCCATGGTTTAAGCTTTAATTGTCTTGTTTAAAGCAAACCTTACTAATGTTGCAATGTTGCACCATTTTTTTAACTCATTGACTGCCTTTTCCAAGCAGAGTGCTCCATATTGCCAGGATTTTTAAGCATTTTTACTGATTTTTGGAGAGCCACAGAATATTGTGTACTATACCTATGCAAACACTGAATGTAAGGAAAGCTTAGACTCTCTTCTTTTATCAGAAAAAAAACATTTGTTTCTAGCTTTTTTCATTCTTTAGTAATCTGCAGTAGAACATGGGTTTGTTGCATCGAAAATGCCTGCTTTTGACCAAAAATGTGAGAAAAGAAGCTTTAAATGCTGCAGTGCACTTCAAGTGGAAAGTGTCTTTTTTGCCAATATTTTTTTACTTTAGTGACACCTACATCATCTGAACAGCTGTTTACTTCTATCAAACAACAGATATAACACAAAAAAAAGTTTTGCAAACTAATTATTCACTAGCTGTATAAGCCACAACAAGTTTTTTTCACAACATAACATTTGACATTTGACTGTCTCTCCCTTCCCCCTACTCAGCCAATTCTGCTTAGGTGCGCAAGCACAACACCCCACCCCCCTTTTGCTGCTGTATTTCAATCTGTGAATCATGTCTTTGATCGATCGTGTCACTGTCTGTCACCAATCACTTTTTCCACAAACTTTCCTCTGTCCGCCGCCTAAACTGCTTCAATTATGAGCGGTCGCCATATTCTCTTCTCCTCGCGACAGAATTCAGCACGCTTCAGCCAAATCCCAAATCTCCCTCGACACACTACCCCTTAACTATCGAGTGTCACTCCCAGTGAAGTCACACTCACAGCTGTAGAGGGCGCTTTGATTGGAGGTGGAGGGTGTTAATGAGAACGAGACGCCCTCTTCCCTCCACTGGAAAAGGGAAGCAGTTATCGCCGTGTCAACACAAACACGCCCGTGTCAAATAAATCTGTGTGGAAATACTAACTCACACTCATGTGTGAAGAACAATGCTTTATTTTAAATAAATAATAAATAATAAAAATAATGATCTAAACAATTAAATAAATAACAAAAAATCATTATTATCACTACTAATAGGCCTAATAATTATGACTACTACTAACTATCATTTATCATTTATCATTATCATAATCATTACTATTATCATTGTTATTATTATCATCATTGTTACCATTGTGCCAATAAGAGAATTATAATCCTCTTTTCCTGCTCAAACATTCCCTTCCATGAGCGCCAGTGGTTTGAAGGATACCTACAGCGCACCTGTCATCGCTTTTTCCCCCCATAAAATAACCATTCATGTTTTTCTGTCAGTATTGACAATTATGCAGGACACGTGCGGAACTCACATGTGGAACATGATGTGTTGGTGTAATAACGTAGGTTTAATGAGGAACTACCTTGCAAAAAGATAACAGTCAGCACAGCAGTAGATAATCTAATGTAAAATACAAAGAAATAAAAGGGATTTGCAGGTTTAATATGCTCGCGACAGCGCCTCACTCTTTGCCTTTCATTTGAATGGATATTTGGATAAACACGTTTTTCATGTACTTTAACTTATTCATTCATTTTTACCTATATTTCATTTAGTTTATACTTGTATGTTTGTGTTATGATGATGTGAAGCACTTTGTGAGTCCTGCCTGACTAAAGTGCTAAGGATGCAGTCACACTAGGACAGTCCGGGACATCGGTCTGATTGGGCGGGGATCTCTGAAAATTTTCAGACCTTCCTTTGCTTCGGTTTGCGTTCAAACTGCAGTAGCTGAAGCGGGCCAAACCGCCTGGTTAAACCACAGTAGTTAAACAACTTCCCACTAGGGGGCGACACTCCCCAATATGATGGTGAAAAAGCAGGAAAAAGAAGAAAAACGGACTCCATGATTAAAGTGGAAATCTTTCTGCTTCTTATCATTTGCTCACTCCATCTCTTTCTTCACATTTTCCAGTTGTTTATCGTTGTTGTTTTGACCTCAGCTTCTTCAAAGATGCACTGTTTGCTTTGTTTTCCCTCCCACACAATTGATAATCTATCCCACTTCTTCTTCTGCTTTATTGCAGTCGACAAACGTCGCTTCCATTAGATGCACTGGATAGTCCGATACTCTGTTTGCAAGTGAACAGAGACCCTCGGCTTTCAGGCGGACCAGAGTCCGCTTCTTTGGTGCACATCAGTGTACGGTTGGTGTTCACACTGCGCCAAACGAAGCAGACTATCCATGGAATCGGACCACAGTCCGTTTGAAGTGGACCAAACTGCCAGAGTGTGAACGCACCCTAAGTTTACTTACTCACAGCGCAACTCAAATTCTTGATAATAACTGCAACAACACTGATGCAAGATGTTTAAAATGTAGAAACCTTAAAAATGTTATTCTGACATCCAAAACTGAAAATTATTGTATCTCACAGATGATCTCCAAAACCTAATACGCTACGATGCTTCTCCAGCGGTTTCACCTGATGAAATAAATCAAATGATAACACCTGACTAAACGATGACACCAGTGTGATTTGTTGCCTTTTTAAAAAAAAAGAAAAACATAACTGAACTATATGTTTATTATCTTGTGAAAATTTCACCACATCTCCTCCCAGCATCCTTCTCCACTCACTTCATTTGTCTTGAATTAATCTGGTTAGAGACACGTTAATCCAGAGCCGGACAAAATAAATCAGATGACCTGGATTAATTTGTAACAGTGTCAAGGTGTGTGGGAAGAGCCTCTTTTAAAACAGAAGGCCATCACAAGTTAGCGCCTCATTTATTTGGAGATGTCAACAGGCGGTGGCATCCATAAACTCTAACTCTAAAATGTAATTACTCAAAGTTGCCAGTTGCATTTGCTGGTGTTAATTGTGTCCTTACTTCAATTTATGCAGCTGTTTTTTGTTTTATTCAGGCCCAATTTTCAGCTTTCAAACAATATATGCTTCTCAGTTGGTTTCTGATTTAACAGTTTCAGGTCCTCTGGCAGCAAATTTACCTGTGGCCCCAAATAACCGGAATGATTGCCATGGAGCAAGAATCTAGGCTTCTGTAAAAAAAAAAAATGATGAAACCGTCAACTCAGAGGAAGGATACTGGCACCATCTGTGAATATACAGTTATGAGAAAAACAAAGTGCACAAGCTTACTTTGTTTATACACAAGCTTTCAGCTGTGGCTGTTTTAAAGTTCTGTAGAAGTTGTATTCTATTGTATTTAGATGAACAGTACACAATTTATTATAAAAGGAGTGATGACAAAGCAGTAAAAACTAGTTCATGTTGTTGGCAGTACTGCATATGTCAAATCTCCAAATATGTCAAATCTGTTTGCTTGATAGTGTGCTCTAATTGGAGCAAATGAATTACGTAGAATGATGATAGGCTGCTGTCTGATTCAACCGTTTCTGAACAGAGAGACAAAGCTGACTGAGTATGAAGAGGAACTTTGATACTCACTCTGGACATTCACATGGCCTCATCAGTGCACCACAGATCATATTATACCCCAAAAACCCCCCAAAAAGTGTCCCCCCAAAAAATGTCATGGCACCTTGGCAAGTGTTTTAGCGTTACATAAGTATGTTTCAGCAACTGATCCGGAGCATTTGTCTGTGTTAACAAAATTACAAGGAGGAAAGACATCAGAAATTGTTTTAGGGCGCATTTACATTGCCAACATTTGGTCCACTTGAAGCGAGCATTGATCAACCTTCTCAGATAGAACCGTTTGTTTGGAGTAGTGTGAACGCTCATTCGCACTCTAGTGTGGACAAACAAGTAAACACTGTTCCACTTTGAACCCCAGTGTCAGTCCATTTGTAAGTGATCCCTGTTGTAGGTTCCTTACAGTGTGAACACAAACTATTCATGGAACCAAAGTAGTTTTGTGAACGCGCATCAGAGGCGTGCTTCGCGGAAGTAAGATGTACTACTGTTTAGGCTCTAAAAATACAGTCAAATACGTCGTTTCGAGTAAATTTGGATGCTACCCACTTGCGACACTTGGAGTTGATTCACCAAAC
>JALJCO010005229.1:0-143112 GCA_023101725.1 Atherinomorus stipes | reverse complement strand
GTTTATTTTCCAGCCCGTAGCATCAGCTACGATTTCAGCACCACCATGATTGATTCAGCAAAGAAACGCAAGAAGACATTACCGTAGGAAGCGAGGAAAAGAAAGAAAGGGACAGAACAAGAGAGAAGACAAGAGTCAACTTCAGTCTCACTTTTTCTGGCTGGAGAGATCTCAGAGATGAGACGGGACCCAGGAAGGATGCAGGAGTTTCCATCATTATGGGCTTCGCACGAAGAAAAGGAAGTTTTATCTGTTTAAAAAGAGAAAAAAAAGGAAGTAATTCTTATAAAGTTTATTTTTAACCAAGCTAATTAAAAGTTTTTATCTTCAGATTTGAATGAGAAAGCAGGATAAGCAGTTCTAGTCTGCAAAACCCCCAAATGAAGCTCAGATGTGACACAAACAGAAAGTAACTGACACTGTTATAAGGGAACAGCTTGGCTCTCAGCCCAGATTTGCACTATATCCAATTTGTTGCTTCCCAACCAGGTCTCTGGGATCCGCCACTGCTCCTTAAATATGTAATTTCGTGTTTATTTTCCCGGTCAAAGATCGGTGATCCAGCTGTCTGCGTAATCAGATAACGGCAGCGCGGCTGCCTCGTTAGCCTCGCCACCAGATACCACCGCTAATTTGTGAAGCCGCCGGCGAAGTCACAAGGTGACTCTTCTGCCGTTTTTAAGGGAAACCTACTTCGAGATCTGTGAAGAGTTGAAAATACCGCAATAATTAGCATGAGGCGTGCAGCTGCAGCGTGCAGGTATGTGTGACTACTTAGCCTCGCGTGGTCGTGTCGCCACAGAGCTGACTTTAAGGCCGAGAGGACGCAGAGGAGGAGGGTGTGCTCGGGCCTGGGAGAGCGCCGTGTGTGCGCTGAATATCAGAATGACGGAGGGATTGAGAGAGGGAAGGAGAAAGCGGTGCAGTGTGGGAGGAGGCAGCTCTGCGAGCTCCTAGGAGAGACTGGGAGGGCGAAGGGTCATTATTGACTGAATGAATTTTTAAAGAGGGCCCTCGTCAGGGGGTGGGAAGGGCAGCGTGTCTCTGTGTGCGACTGTGTGTCGAGTCATACTGAATGCTACTCCACACTATAGCCTTTCTGTTCTCTCCTGCTATTGTGTCGGGTACACAGAAGCTCCAGACTAATTTAAAGCTGCTCGTTTCTCCATATAGACTCTATAGTTTCCGTGCTCGGCGGTAAAGCCTCATTGATTGCCCTTTCACACCCCTTACAATCAATGTGGACCTGGTTTCAGGAGGAGAGGCTGTGGGAGGAAGGAGGGAGGCTGCAGACAGAAAAAAGAGAGAGAGAGAGGGGGAATAGTTAGAGGAAAACATCAAAAGTAGTTCTTTTTATTGGTTCTTTCATTTATTCAGACATATAACAATACATAAAGATACATCAGGCTTCATATTTCCTATCGCCGATCCCACAACCACATTCCTAACGTAATCCACCAAATGAAGGAAGGAAGAGAAACTAGATAGAAACTAGAAAATAAGCTCCCCCCCCCCCCCCCCCGCATTTTTATCTTTTTACTGTATTTCCCCATTTTTCTTTTCTCCTATTTATAGCTTTGAAAACATGATTCAACAATTGTGCGCTTAGAAAATCAACGGAGAGCGCAGACGTCCGCCAAGCAGCTCGACTCACTCATCTTTCTGTGTTCTTGATCACAGGATCCTCAATTTTCTCTGGATCCGGTAGACTCGGAGTCAAGACCGCCTAAGCCGAGACCAGGACACGACCAAGACCAGAGAGTGTCAAGATCATGATCAAGACCAAGACCGAGACCAAAAAAACCTCTTTTTTTTGCCATTTTTCATAAGTTGTAGAACCGAAGCACCATCCTGGGTTCAGCTGCTTAAAAATGTTGTTTAAAAATTATATTTTATCATTTTGTACTTGAAGGGGTTTATAATGAAATATGAAAAAACAGCACCTGCAAGGTGAATGCTGGATGGAAGTGAGTGTGGTCTATAAACACAGAAATACAAAGAAGCCATGAGGAACATTCATTCAGCAAATAAACACATTCAAGCTATTAATTATTACTAATAAATCCTTCCAGTTAGGACTAAACATGCATATGTGTTCAAGGCTAACAGTTCCAGTAACTGGCATGTAGCAGGTCAGCTAGCTTAATAGCATAAAAAGGCACATGGTGAATGGAGGAAACTTCTGAATAAGCAGATCAGCTAAATAACATTAAAGCTAAATAAACATCCTGTTCAGCAGAAATACAACTAGTTACTTCCAGTTCTTCACACAGTTCACCATCTTCACCTGCTAGAAGTCTGTCCAACAGTCGTCTCTCCTCGTGCTCACTGCTGCTCATAAGTTTAATTTCTGCATCCTGACATCATGTGCTCAGTAGCAGCTGCACACTTCTGCCACAAGGGGGCGCTCACGCCTCATCAGCAGCCTTTCCAACATGGCCGACCTCACAATGATAAAAAATCATTCAAAACATTCCTGGATCCAGAAGCTGATCCGGCTTCATCCTTAAACTGAGTTGCTGACAGACAAACGCTACCGAAAACATTCCAAATATTACAGAAACGTAAATTCAAATTAGCCTTATTCCAAAATGTTACACCCATAACAGAAACACATCTCCATCCAAACTTAAAACCATCTCTGACGTCGTATTTCCCTTCAGACATAGAAAAAAGTCTGTACAGTTACAGGTAGTGAGTTTGTTTTTGTCTTGTACATTATTTGCATTTTCCTGAAATATACTTAAATTTCAAAACATGTGACGTCAGAAACGACAGACCTGCGTGATCATAATAACTTGCATTATTAATCAGACGTAAAATAATTATTGAATTTATGGTTGTTTTAAATGTTGATCCCCACAATAGGAACAAAAATAATGTGGAGACATTTAGAATTGAATTCTTCCTTAAACTTGTATAAAATTGCAATTGATTTTGATATTTTTCCTTTTAAATAATCAATATGTTGTTTCCATGTCAACCCATCGTCCATCACCACCCCAAGAAATTTTTCATTTTATTTTTATTCCCAAATACCATAATTTACTTTTTTTTCAATGTTGAGGGACACAAACAAAAGTGAGTTTGTAGTTCTTTTTTTTTGGGGGGGGGGGCTGTTTAAAAGAACCGCGAGCTGGGTCACTTCAGGCCGCAACCTCCGGCCCCCGGATGCTGGGAGAGAGACCAGCCTCCAGCTTGTTCCGTGGGAGAGAGATGGAGTGGGTTGGTGGATGTTGCTCTGCATGCTCGCTGACCCCAGCAGATAGAGAGAGAGAGAGAGAGAGAGAGAGAGAGGGGCATTCAATCATACTAATGAGCGAGGGAGGGGGAGGGGGGTGCAGGGTGGTGGAGAAGTTTGGCAGTGCCAGCCGAACACCCTGCTTCTCTCACCCTCACAGCATCAACACACTCTCTGCGTTTCTACACACTCCCGAGAGCAGCTCCACTCATTAGAGGCAGGCAGACCCGCTGTTGGATGGAGCTGAAACACCAGCTCAGAGCCCCCCCCCCCCCCCCCCCCCCCACCCCCCGCCGGTCTCCCCATCTTCACTCCATCTCTCTCAGCCAATTTGGCCCTCTGTTGTTTTCCCCTTCCTCCCTTTATTCTCTCTGTTTTTGCTTCCCCTGCTTCTCCTCCATCATCTGTCCGCTCTGCCTCTCTCTGCTCTCCTTTATCTGCCCGTCCATCCCTCGCTTCCTCCCTTCCCTCTCCTTCCCCACTCATCCATTTGATTCCCTCCAATCCGAGCTTGTCTGTGCTCCCGCGGTGGAGGGGTGATTTGGAGGATTAGGCCGGTGGCAGGGTTGTTGCTGTGTCAGTCTAACAGGCAGGGATCTGGACCAGAGCTCAGTCCAAATCCCTTCTTCCACGCCTGCCTGCCTGGCCACCGAATTAGCAGCTTCCTTTTTTTTCCATCTTTCATCTCGCTCATCCTGTTTTTTTTTTTTTTCCATGCCTGTCTCCCCCCTCCTGCATGTTCTTCATCTGTTTCTTCTGTTTTGACGCCACATTTTTATTCTTATTTACGTTTCTTTTCAGTGCTGCAGCTTTCTTCAGTATGATTCTGCTCCCAGGAAATCTGCTCACATCTCTGTGTTTGTATTATGCAGGAAGTGGGTTTTTTTCAACCTGGACCTATTTTCTTGCATGAAATACGTTCATTTACTCCCCCCAGACAGTTTTGGTGTAACTTGAATTCCTTCAGGAGAGCTTTAGATCCTCTCCACATCATGGACTATCATGCACTTAATACAGACTATTAAAGTGCTGATGACATGTTTTTGACATTTTCTCCATGTTTTATCGACCAAAACGTTCTTCATGATGATCTATGTAACAAAAACAGGCGCAGCTGCATAGATGAGTTAAACATCGCTGTATTTTACCACATCTGACCAGACGGTGGCGCTGTGAACCGAAACCAGACGTGACGTCTCCCAGAGAACGATCTCAGCTCATTTAACATTGAAGTCAACGGCTTCATAGCAGTTAAGTTCCTTTTCCAGGTTTACAGAGAAACAGTAACGACTCAGCCTTCTGTTGTATTGCCAGTTAATGTTTAAAAGCTTGTAAGTGCAGCGTTAGTTTATTTAAGTTTCCTACAGATTTAGAATTTTATTTTGGAAAGGATAAAGCAGCAGGTCGGACTTACCGGGTACCAGTGGGACCTCTTTGCACGTCTTTCCTGTCTGAAGCTTCTGTCCTCTGGAATATTCTTATTCAACCATCGTTGCTTCATCACATCGGTCATACAGCTGCTGTACGGACAGACAGCTGCTGCTCGGTTATATGAGGACGTCTCCGGTCATCAGATCTCCTCCAGCTGCTTCCAAACATGCATCCTTCCCTCCATCCTCATCTTTAGAAACAGCTACTATTTAAAACTCGACTGGAACCATGGAAGTTGTCATCTACTCATTTTTTAAAGTCTAATTGCCATGGCTAGCCGTGAGCTAACTCATTAGCCGGTTAGCAGCGAACTAATGCAGGGAACGAGTGCCTCTCCTCTGTCACGCCTGACTCAGAGTTAAACCGGTGCAGCTCCTTACCGATCTGAGTCGTTCGGTGTGTCGGCATCGCAGCTTTTAGCTGAACCGAGTGGACTTGAGGCTGGAGACAGACTGTAGGCAGCTGGCTGCAGTTCTACTCTGGTTTGAGCTTGTAAAATGTGATTTCCTCATATTCCTCATCATCATCATCATCACTCTTCTGAACTGGCTGATGATCCACCACACAAACCAGTTCCAGTCCAGCTGTTCTGGAGCATCTTTCATGTTTTCCATGGCTTTGATTATATATGTAAATCAATGAGCTGACCGAAACTGTATCTCGCTGATGTCACGTCACAGAGGCTAGGTTCCCTAGTGAAAACCTATTAGCACGTCTGATTAACTTCTAACTGCACAGAACTACTTATTTTGTCTTGGTGTGTTGTATGGTAGAGTTACTGGAAGTTAAGGTGGCTACAGTTTACTTCTCCGACTGCGTAATGCGTCATCCAGCTGCGTAATGGCGGAGACCCTTCCAGCCTTCATACAGTAGTTCTCCGTCGTGGTGCCGGATCTGGAGAGGATCTAAATATCTCCTGAAGGAATTCAAGTTGCACCAAAACTGTCATGGTGAGGAAATGAACGGATTTCATGCTAAAAAAAATAGGTCAAGGTTGAAAAAAAACAAAACAACCTTCCCCTTTAAGTTTTTAAGATTAACTTTTAGATTTTTGTTTAGGTCGATTTGAAAGTCCCTGTTTCCTTAAAAATCTATCTGACTGCGGTTTACATCCTCCAAACATTTCAGTTAAAGTAATACATATGGTCACTTCCTTCTTTTTATGGCAAGATTTTTAAAAGGGGAAAAATCTGAGCTAGCTTTAATATGTCAATCCTTCTTAAAATATCAGGGGGGGCAAATGCTCTTTTTTTTAATTGCAGCTTTGGGCGAGTATGCAGTCAATCCTGTCGGATAAGTGAGTTCTTCCTTCAGCAGCCTTAGGGGAGCTAATAGAAGCAGGTTAGCTTGCCTTCCTGAGATTTTCCAACATGTAAGAGGTCACAGAATGAAGATATTTAGCAGGCACTGTTTGGATTTTGCCTTTTTTAAAGGATTTATGTGCAATTCAGATGAAAAAAAAATCAGTTTTTATAATGATTTTAACTTGCATAAAAGTGGTTATTATTCTTGTAGCAGTTTGATTAAGCTGAAGTTGAGTATTATGGATGAAGGTGAACTGCTTTTAAGAGAAATGAATGAATTTGATCTCCACTGTGGACATTTCCATCCTACGGTGTGCTGCTAGAAAGCAGCAAAAGTAGTAGACCTAATTACACAGTTTTATTAGTTTAATACAGTTTTTGCATCTGCAGGATAACCAGGAGCTTTTTAATGCTCGAGTAAAGGTGAAGTATTCATAGTCTGGTTAAATGACGTAACTGTTTAACGTAAATGTTACTGTATCGTATGTGCAACTCTGGTTGGGTCACAGCAGCGTGATGCGTTCAGCAGCATCACTGAATTGCATCATAGGGAAGAGGAAACATAAAAAGACGTTTATTATGTTCAAGCACCAACTGGCCTCCATGTGTTTTAGAGGGTCGGTGTGTGGTGGTCTGGAGAAGAGAGGATATTTAATCCCAGATATGTGGTCTTGTGTCCTCCACTGCTCCAGTATTATTCATGTGTAAATGTGTATAACAGCAGATATTCTGCTAAAGAACAGCAGGGAGCCAAAGCTACATGTTTTTCCTGGGTTTCTAAATTCTCTACTCAGGTTGAAAAGAAGCGTTAAAAACCTTTTTTATGATGCATTTCTCAGGTAGAGGTCCTGCAGCCTTTTCATCTGTTTTCTCTGAGAGAAATCAGTCAGTTTCTGCAGTAGGCTTTATTTACTCTGCACACAGCACAGGAGATTTAGATGGGATTTACTTTGTTTTTATATTATTTTCTTATGTTGGCATCAAAAGATAAAAATTAATTCAACCTAAAGATCTATAACAGGGCTGTCCAATTTGGGGCCCGGGGGCCAAAGTTGGCCCGTGAGCTATTGTTTTCAGCCCGCTGCCAATTGTCATCCTTTTTCAAATTTAGTTTTTCTGAGCAATGTGAAAAGTGTGAAAAGATATTTATTCATTGTTGCATTTAACATTATATTGTCAGAGGGGGGGCTCTGGTTTTCTTCTGTCAGCTCAGACCTTGAAGCCCATGATCAGAGCATAAATGAGAAGATTGTCAAATGTCAGAGTTAAATCAAACTGACAAGAGAAAGTTTAAAAGTAGTCTGGAACATGCGCACTTTTTCACAGAAATTGATTTTAAAGCAGTATGCCTAAGATTATCAATCAAAGCTTCTTTATCGTTCATATATTTCATTTCATATTTCAAACATTAACAGTTTTCCCTAAACAAAAGGAAGAGAATGAAGAAAAATCTTGTATTTTCTGCCCTTATAGCAAAAAATATTCAAGCAGAAAGTCGCTGTTTCACAGGAGCATATTTTTTTCTATATATTTTTGGTGTAATGGAGGTTTGAATTTATGGTAACAAATGTTTTTGAAGGTCTCTCTGGATATTCAGTAATTTCAGGCTGTAAAAACTAGTTATTCATTTTCAGCAGTACTTTGTATGAGGTTTTATTTTGGACAATTATGCTTTAGGCGAAGCATATTGAATTTTAGGGGTGAGATAAAATATTGATACACTGAAATATTGCAATATTTTCATATGCAGATATCGTATTGATATTTAAAAACACGCATGTTCTCGTCATATTGACAAAATCTTGCGCAAGCTTTTGTGAAATCTCACGAGATTTCATCATTCTCTTATGAAATCTCGTGAGATTTCATTGCTAAAATTGATCAATATCGCGTTTTTAAACATCAATATGAAATCTGCATAAGAAAATATCGCGATATTTCAGTTTATCGATATTTGTTCCCCGCCCAAAGCTGAATTTTTTAGTTTTAGCCCGCGACCGTCCACCCCAAGTCATTTTTGGCCCTCTAATGTAAGAAAATTTGACAGCCGTGATCTACGATCTTCATGTAAATTTACACATTTCAATGTTTGGAAATTAATTAATGCTGAATAACTGTAATTCTCCAAAATTGTGGTTATTTCTTTGACAATAATCATCTCTGCTGATAAACAGAGGTTTTAATAAATCATTAGCAGACAAGTGATAACATGTTAAAGGCAGTAATGGTTACTTCAGACATACTAACAGGTAGTTTTGTTTGCTGCTTTTATACAACACAAAGGAGAGGACGCAGCAAACAGCTGCCAAAGTGCTTTTGCAAGCCATTATCATGAGTCAGTGTGTCACTCCTGCTGAGTAAAATCATGTCTGAGGTGGCAAACAGGATTAATGTGCACAGTAGAAAACATTACCACATCAAGAAATGAAAAGTTGTATATTTTAAATGTGAAGCAGAGCGAACAGCCAGCTTGGAGCCCAATTAGAAAAGCCAAAACAGAGAAAACTGGAGACAAAGGTCAGATGAGGAACGCTGCATGGAGGTAAAACAGGGCGTCTATGCAGCACCGCGTAGAAATGTGGAGAAATATCCCAGATTCATCAAATAAACAGTTGTAAAAGTAACCTGAGAAGCTCACGTCCCCGTCCTCTCGCTATGAACAGATCTATATTCCAGCAGCGTGAAAATTAATCGCTCTCCTTGTTAATTGCTAATTGCAACGTTTTAAATTGCAGTATAAAAATCGATGAATCGTTCAGCCTCATTCACACCTGTTTTCGTATTCAGAGTATTGCTGCTCGATTATGGAAAAAAAATCATTATGTCAATTTAGGTCAATTATTGAAATCACGATTATTCAAACAATTATTTTCTAGATACACAATGCACTGATTCAGCATTTCTTTCCAAGGTTTCTAGCACTGAAAATAAATATAATAATAGTAAAAATACTAAAAAATAACAATAAATCATATTTATATAGCGCTTTTCAAAAAGAACTGACGCGTTGCAGACAAAATAATAGATATGACAGGAGGGGAGAACATGAATGGTTATGAGTGGTATGCAGAGTTAAACAGGTAAGTTTTGAGTGATTGTTTGAAGGTGGCCAGAGTTCCTGATATGGAGAAGGATGGAGTTCCAGAGGGTGGGGGCAGCGATGGCGAAGGCTTGATCGCCCAAGGTCCGGTGCTTGGATTTAACAATGCGATTTAGGAGGTTGGAGTTGGCAGAACGGAGGCGGCGGGGAGGGCCAAGCCCGGATTAAAGAAGCAGGGGCCCCTGGGCACAAAGTTTTGAAGGGCCCCTCCAATCACAACCAAAAGGACGTTGTGTATCATGTCCATCATACAGATTTCACATCGCATTGTTTTAAAACAACATTCCTCAGCTGGCAGCAACAAGATCAAGATACGACATTGTGGTCAAACTTAAAAGCAGATGCAAATACCTGGACTTTCTTTCCCGTCTTTGTCTTCTGTCTATCTTTCCTTCTTTATCCTCCTCTTATGTCTTTATACAGTGTAAACTATCAGAACCAGCTGTCCTCACATCTCACATCATGAAAGTCCTGCAGAAACTGCCGTTGCATACCAATCTGCATACCATAATGTTTTTGGGGTTAAAAACACCATCATCTACCTGCTTCACACAAAAGACATTTGAATTCTTCTGCCCCCTTAAAAAATTCAAATTACTAAATCTCTCAAGAAATTTTTAAGGTCTAGGTAATAATGAAAATAAAAGTGATAGATAAGACAGTCATAAATAGAAAATTATACAGCAGTTTTAGACAAAGCCAATAAGAAAAATTGCCCCAGGTGTTGAAAATAAATAGTGTTACAAATGTGAGAATTAATATCTAGAGTATACTGTTTGCTTTTGTACACTATTTTTAACTGCTGCTCATCCTCATCCACAAATCCAGCAGGAGCTCCCCTATTCCTCATAAAATGAGATAAACGTTATTTTCTATTACGGGGTGACAAAATTGTGTATTTTTTCTAGATTGTCTTGTAATTTTTTACCTTCACTTTGTTATATAATATGTGGAAACGACCCAAAAAACTTCCTTAAAGACGCTATTATTTACAAAAATGAAAATACTACATGGCTATATCATCTTTCTCGCCTCTGCACCACGTCACACAGCGCAGACACCGGTGTCTTTACCGTAATGCTGCGCTTCCCAGCTTTCAGAATCTGTTGAAATTGCGTCAATAACGTAAGCGGTCGAAGAGTTACGGTAATTCTAAGAATGCAAGCTAGCGTTCCTTATGTTCTCCGCCAGCGACAACATCCAGTTTAAAAGGCGCTGATACTGGCGGCCAGACTGAGAGGTGGCAGTGGGGCTGCTTTCACGAGTCCTCCACCAGTCGACCAGCTGAGTTACAAACCAAACTCTCCACTGAAAGAGCCACTACTTCACTACTCTGTAGTATTCATGCTCAGTTAGTCCTTTGGGGGCCCCCTACTGGCTGGAGGACCAATGCATTCGCATGCATTACTGCCAAGAGAAGCCTCTGATCCGATTCTGTTTTTTCCCGCACAGTTGACCCCACGTGGGATAATCTGGCCTTGGGGAGGGCAGTGGTGCCGAAGAAGGGCTGTAAGATATGGAGGAGCTAGGTTATGGAGGGCTTAGTAGGTTATGAGTAGAACCTTAAAATGGACGCGTTGCTTTATGGGGAGCCAGTGAAGTTGTTGGGGGACAGGGGTGATGTGGTCTTTGAAGCGGGTGTGAGTGAGGAGGCGAGCAGCAGAGTTCTGAATGTATTGCAGTTTTTGTAAATCGGAGGAACGGAGTTCATAGAGGAGGTTGTTGCAAAAGTCGAGTCTGGATGAGGTGATAGCATGAATGAGTGTTTCAGCAGACGAGGTGGAGAGTGACGGACGTAGATGTTTCGTAGATAAAAGAAGGCTGTTTTTGTAACATGACAGATGTGGGGATTGAAGGAGAGAGTGGGGTTCAAGATGATACCAAGGTTCCTGAATTGTGGGGAGGGGGTGACTGTTTGGTTGTCGATGGAGAAGTCGTGTGTAGAAGGGAGGAGGGATTCTGGAGACGGTGATCATGATTTCTGATTTACTGTAGTTGAGTTTGAGGAAATAAGTGGTCATCCAGAGTTTTATTGCAGAGAGGCAGTTTGTGATAGTTGATCCAGTTGTAGGGGAGATGGATTTGGTGGAGAGGTAAAGTTGCGTGTCGTCGGCATAGCTGTGGAAGTACAGTCCATGTTTGCAAATGATGTGTCCAAGGGGGAGGACGTACAGGATAAACAGAAGGGGACCCAGCACCGAACCTTGGGGTACACCATGGGTAACCGTAGTGATGTGGGATGTGCAGTTGTTGATGGAGATGAAGGGTAATCTATTGGGGAGGTAGGAGTTGAACCAGGAGAGGGCTGAATCCGTGATACCAACAGTCTTACCGAGGAAGGATGGAATGGTCAATGGTGTCAAAGGTGGCGGCGAGGTCGAGGATGATGAGTATGGTGAGGGAGCCAGAGTCAGATGCAAGCAGGAGGTCGTTTGTAACTCTTAAGAGTGCTGTTTTGGTGCTGTGGTGATTTCGGAAGCCGGATTGAAGGGTCTCGTAGAGCAGATTGGGGTGCAGGTGTTGTTGGAGTTGTGAGGCAACAAAACGTTCCAAGATTTTTGACAGGAATGAGAGGTTGGAGAAGGGACGAAAGTTGTTGGGGTCTTCAGGATCCAGTACTTCCCAGCTGTTTTGCAATGTATAAAACATTAAAAGAATATAACAACTATACTTTGAATGTTAAATTAATGCGAAAATCATAGAAAAACATAATTGTATCCAAAATAAACGATGTATCCAGCTGTTCTGCAATTTCTCTATATTTGGAAAAATAAAATAAATCTGCTTATTCATATTTTTAAAAATATCCCAAAATAAACTTTACTGAGCTTTAGTGATATGCTAGAACATTTTTAAGCTAACATTTTTGTTAATGACACCAAACAAATTACCTGGGAAAACCTCAGAATAACTTTTAGGAATTGTGCCCAAAAAAAATGGAGAAAAAAAAAGTTTTAACTTGATTATATGAGTTTGGAGATTATTTGACACAAAAATTTAAATCACAATCAAATTTCAATTAACTTCACAGCCCTAATTCAGAGCTAAATCAGTTTACAGAAAAACTAGTAACAGGTTTTCTGTAACTATGGATCGTTATTACAGACACTGACAAAAGTCCAATCTACAGTATGTGGAGAAATCTGGTGAGTCTCTTTTACAAAACTGCTTTACAGGCTGGTGAGCCGTCCTCCACCACACCATGGTTAATTTTTCTTCTATCACTAAAACAAAATACCTAAAAAGAAGTAACTGTGACATGCGTAATCTCCTGTAGATGATACGAAATCACGTCGAGCTGCGTCGCCTGCTGGGATGAGAGCGCCATGTTGTAATGAATGCTGTCCCGTTGGTCCCGTCTCCTGCTTAGTTTTTATTTTGTTTGGCTGAAGGGGAAGTGATGGAGAAAGACAAGACAGTAAAGAAATTATGAGTCAAGATACATCAGAAGTTTGTTTTACAGAGGCACTGGGGTCTTTTTTTGCCAGCAGTGGACTAATAAGTTAAAGATTTGGTTATGAAGAGAAGAATTTAACTGTGATGTGTTTTTAGATTTTAGGTTTGTGCATTCAAAAGTCAGCAGGAATACAACATGGTGTCTAAACAAGCCGATGCAAGACATCAACCTGGAACGACACCCTAATGAACGGCAGGAATTAATCCATGAATGCTTTAATATTTGTTTATCTATTCATTGTTTTGTCTTTTTGAAGCACGCCTCGACTGCAGCTGGATTTCTTTAGTAGTTGAGCAGCAGTTTTATCCACCGTCCGTAAACGTGCTGCTGTGTGTGATGGTGGCTCAGCATCTGTGATAGTTACACTGTCATTTTATGAAGCTCTGTCTCCGTGTTTGCCCGGCAGCCTCGGCGGGCCGGGCCCAGGGGAGGGGAGCGGGTTACACTGGTGCTGTCTGAAGGACACTGGGACACTGGGAGTGTTGGAGAGCGAGACGGAGACCAGAGAACGAGCTGTGTAAGTTATACGGGCAAATACGTCTGAGCACATGCATGAATTTCTGCAGATAGGAAGTGTGTGATGCTGTACGGCTTCCACGATTAGTCGATTAATCGCGATTACGTCGACTATCAAAATAGTCGGCAAATAATTTAATAATCAGCTATTTTTCTAAACTTTTTTTTCCTCTAAAAACTGCTGCTGTGCCTCCTTCCTCGTCTGCTTTTCTGTCCTTAACAGGGCTGGGTATCGATTCAGATTTCAAGAATCGATTCGTTTCCGATCCTTATGGTTTTGAATCGATTATTTTCGATCCGGTCTGATCTGTCCAATCCAATCCGATCTCAATATGGTTTTCTGGCATTGAAATTTTTTTTTAGCCTTTACCTGAATTCCATGACTCTGTAGTTATGCAACATATTAAAGCTAGTGTGGCAAGGTACGCAACGGAGGGCCCGGCGGGATTTGATCCCCAGACTCCCGGGTGTCACGCGTGCTGACCATTCAGCCAAAGGGACATCCCTGTGGCCAAGTAGCCAGGGCGCAACATCCACACAAATAAAAGCTTGAAATTTTATTGATTTGCATATTATTTATCTATACAATATGTAAATTTCACCTTTTAAGTTGAATTACAGAAATACATTAACTTTTTCCAGATATTCAAATTTTTTGGGTAGTACCTGCAAATAAAACTGAACTTGAAACTTGACTTTGAACACTGATATAACCCCCCCTCTCTGACCAGTGGTACTGAACTTTGTAGGGAAACACAGGGATGTAATCTGACAGATGATGCCAGATATCATTGTGTATTGTGTTTGTGGATGACTGCAGCACCAATAAGCAAAATGAGCAATAAGATTATAAAGGGATATGTGATCCTTTCAGTATCATGCATAATTATTCTTTTGTTATGTTCGGTTACACAACAGACAGTTACAGTTGAATATTAAAGGGGAAGTTCAGGATTTTTGACATAGAGCCTCATTGACAAGTGAACCAGGGTCCTAATCACTGACAGTTTCAACATATTTCATCCCGGTCACCGATGCTAATGCTAGTGTGAGTCAATAGGAATCTGCTAGCCTGTCATTAAAACTAATCTTATCCACTTCACAGAACATCTGAGGCAAATCAACAAGCCTATCTGTTTAAATGCTGTTTTAAACTAGTAAAACTAGCCTTGTATGACATATTCTGCATTACATATTGAGGAATTAGTTTCTTACTTGCTGCGAAATGATATACTTTGCTTCTGGGTGGTAGTGTTACCAACTTTGTCAGTGTATTCCGGTTCATAGAGACATGGTGACAGTTAGACACTTGAAATCTTCTTCAAAATCCGACATATCCTCATGCCTTTCAGACATGGCCGTAGTTCTGACTGGATATTTGTGAAATCATTCCTTCATGCCCCCGCACCGATGATCTCTCCCCTCCCCCCTATATTAAAAAAATTTATTTTTTTATTTTTCCTCAACAACAATCAAAATTCAACGAAATGCAGGTTAGTTTTATTAGTATCATTATTTTTTTTACACCGCATTTTCACAGATAGTTTAAGTTTTAAATTTTTTTCCTCGGGTGTTCTGTGGAGTGAATAAGATTGTTTTTAACTGTTTTTTAATTACCGGCTAGCAGATTCCTATTGACTTGCACTAGCATTAGCATCGGCGACCTCCTGGAAATAGAATAACGGGATGAAATATGTTGGAACTGTCTCCAGTGATCAGTAGGACCCTGGCTCAGTGAAAAATGAGGCCCTATGTCAAAAATCCTGAACTTCCCCTTTAAGGACGAAAAGTCAGATGTTCAAATAAACAAACAAAAGACACATTTTGCAATAAATTAATTCCAAATCATTTTATTTAGAAAAATGGTTTAAAAATCGTTATCGTGAATTTAAAACCTTGAATTGAATTGAATTGAATTGAAGGAAATCGTAGGCTATATGGTCGATCGCCTACGATAGACCACATCGCAGGTCTACCGTAGGCGACCTGCAATATTCCTGACCAAAATTTGTAGTTTTTCGAACAGTGATGATGCTTTATAATAATTATCTGTCTACTTATTCAACTATTTATTTATAGTTTGAATGATGGCTGATCACCAATGTGGAGAAAATGGTGCGAAAACAGACAAATTACTTATGAAAAATTATTTTTTAAAAAACAGTCAATTTAATAAATAAATTACAAATTTTGTTGACTCAGGCTGGTTGTCCCTGCAGAAAGAGTGCAAAAAACAAAAAAAATGCAGGTATTTTTTGCTGTTTTCAGACAAAACACAGATTTTACCTGTTTATTTTTTGCTGAACGTATTGATGATTCTCTAATAAAAGAATGTCTTTTATACCCAATCCTGACACCCTCACCAGGCACCGGTGTCTGAACGGCAGGAAAGGGTTCTGAATAATTGTCTTATAGCATCTTAAATTAAATGTCAGCTTTGAATAATTTGCTTTCATGGCATTCAGACATGCAGGCGCAGCCTCCATCTTTGCTTTATTAAATTCTGCTGCAGATTTTTTTCTCTGTGTTCATGTTCATTCCCTCCTTGAAGCAACAGTCTTATCCCCTCAACAAAAACGTATCCGACAGATGCATGATCACGTGATCCCGTGTCGTCAGCGTAGACGCGTGGAAGCAGTTTTATTTCTCCAGAGACAAAAGTGGTGTGTGCTGAAGAGTCTCTCATACGTGTCGTGATCCTCGACCCTGCAGCCCCACCGGGTGAAAGTTAAAGGGCACGGGGAGCCAGCTTGGTATTTATTCACGCCGCCGATGTTTTGCTTGATGTTCGGGAGTCTGTAGATCAGAGGCAGAGCGGCGCAGGGCAGTGTCAAACAGACTTTAAAGATGATGTTGACTTTTCTCACACAGCACACACGGAGGCCTGCTCGCCGTTACATCCGTGCATACAGATACAGACATGACATGCATGCATTAGGAAGCTCGGTCACACACATGTTGATGCCCACAGGCGCTGACTCGTTTGCAAACATGCAAAGCACACAGTCAACAGCATGCATGCAAATGTTCGTTATGGAAAAGTAAGCTGTTAAAAAGGGATGGAGACACACAAACACACACTTTCACACAGTCCCTTCGCCCTGCGTGCCAACAGTTGTTTGATCAGAGCTGTTTCTGCGCTCACCATGCGCTCTGTGCATTTGTGCTCCAGCAGAAAAAACAAAAAATGAAAGGCAACGCAGGAACGTCTCAAAGCCCACAGGCGGGATGAAAGAGAGTGCTGACAGTGACAGAAAAACCCCCAGATGGTAGACTCAGTCTGCTCTGGGATCACATGTACAGAATTAGATCTGGAATGTATGCAGAACATGTCCAAACCTCCGCCGTGCAAACCAGGAGCAGTGAAGACCGCGTTCTCATCTAGTTTTATAGATTTATCACTTTTAGGTCATGATGTTAAAGAAGATGTGGATTCATTTTGTGTTTAGTATTATCAAGGGTTTTCACCGTCCCCTGGACTGCATTTAGAGTTCCACTCAGCAGTTATGAATCCTCTAAAAGATCATCAATGTTCCTCAGAAATGTACATTTTAAAGTTTTTGTGGCTGGAAAGGACCTTGGTTAGCCGTTATAGGGTTGAGGAATGACTGCAGCTGTTATTCATGCTGATCTGGCCCGGCTGTGCTGAACCACTGCCAGCGTGCATGTTTGAACCAGAGAGGACGGATGTTCCGTGTTCACCGGACGCCTCCAGCCGCATACGCGCCTACATTTCAATGCACGATTGCTGGATGTTTACTCGCTCGATTCAGGCGTTTTTTTTTTTCTTTTAGCGGGAATGAAGTGTATAAGACGCTTGATTCGCACGTCAAGTTGAACTTTCTGGAGTGGGGGGTGGGGGTTTGTCACACGTCAGTCACTTCAGTCAGGTGAACATGGCAGAACCCGGTTATTTTGAGTACTTTGAGAGAGTTGCAGCGTTCTACCTGCTGAGAACCAAAGAGATCGGCCTGTTTGGGTCCACCAGCTTCTCCAGAGGTGTCGGAGCTCGGTGGATTTCATCACCTGATCCAGGAGTTACGTCTGAATGGCAGCCGCTTCCAGGGGGATCCTCCGAGCCCAGTTTGATGATCTGTCGGGGAGGATCGGTGCTGCGTTTCCCTCCAGGATACAAACTACAGGCGCTGTGTTCCGGCTGCTGTCCATCTGCCTTCGGTGAGTAAGCTAGCTGCAGCTAGTTAGCGCTTCCAGCTATACTTCCAACAACTTTCAGCAAACGAACGTGGCTAGCTATTGTAGCTCAGTTTAACAAGTCTCTGTCGTCTCCTCGTCTCCACCTCTCAAAATTTAACCAGCTGGTTATACGTAACTCCTAACTGACCGCTTCCCTGCTGTTTTCATCCTTTGGATCACAATACAGAGCGAGTGTGTGTTTACATCAGCTGAGGCTGAACTCTTGGTACTGGAGCGTCATCTAGTGACCAAACTGAATACTACACCAGTCTGAACACAGACTCAGACTGAATTGGATTGATGTTTTCCAATACTGATTGATAACCAACAACCTCAGTTTATGTCTGTAGCGAGGACAGAGCCGCATCTTCCTCCGGGAACTTCAGGTTCTCTGTTCCCGCTGCAAAGTGTCGGCGATGAAACTGCGACGAAGCTGAAATGAAATGGCAACGTAGCGGCAACGTAGCGGCAACGTAGCGGCGATGAAGCTGCAATGAAATGGCAATGTAGTGGCGATGAAACGGAGGAAAAATCATTTTCCAGGACAACTCAAGCTTTTCCAGGACATTTTACTCTTTTTTTTCTCATTTTCCACGTTTTCTCAATGACTGGAAAAATGTTCAATCATTTCCCAGGTTTTCCAGGGCGCCTGGGAACCCTGTTATTGAAATATATCGACGATTGCAGAATCACTGTATCATGATATTATCGTTATCATAGGCAAAATATCGATGGCATTGTATCGTGAGGCACTTGGTGATTTCCAGCCCTCGCCTGAGCAGGAGCGATTGAATGCTGAACACAGCTGTGTCTTTTTTTTCTGTTTCCTCATCTCTGGCTCCACCTGCATCCAACCCTTGCAAATATATTCTGTCACCTTGGAGCAGTTACTGTGGATGTTTTCTCGTCTCTCTTTTTGAAATTCCTCAATCTGCAGAGTGAACTTTCACTAACATGGCGAGCAAGACAACCATGAGAGTTCACTTTTCATTAAATCCCTTTTTCCACCTGGTGATACAGTTCTGGTCGGTACCGTATGGTCCGGAATGGTCCGGAATGGTCCGGTCTGATCATCATTTCAATAGCAAGTCCGGCCCTCACAAGGTAGGCGAAGTCAGCCGAAGTCGTCACAACAAACAACAATGAAGGACATCCGTCTCCGGATGTAGCAAGAACAGATGATGAGAGAAGTGAAAAAGTTGAGGTCGGGTGAGGAGCAAAGAGGATGATGGGGGATGAATGGATGGGGGGAGGTAGGATGGATGGATGAGGGAGAGAGAAGTTGAATGAATGAATGCATGGAAGAGAAGGAGGCAATGTGGATGAAAGAGGGAATGATGGATGAGGGAGGATGGAAGGAAGGGGGAGGGCCTAAGGGGGAGGAAGGGAGGAAAGGATGGATGGATGGATGGATGAGGGAGAGAATGGATGGAGGGTGGGATGATGGATGAGTGAATGGATGGATGAATGAGAGGGAGGGAGGATGAGGGAGAGGTTGGATAGAAGAATGGATGAGGTGGAGGAAAAGAGAAATGGAAGGAGGGGTGAAGGATGGAGGGAGAGTTGGTGGATGGATGAATGGATGAGATGAGGTAGGGAGGATATATAGAGGAATGAATTGATGAATGAATTGGAGAGGAGGAAGATGGAGGGATGGGTGAGGGAGAGAAGATAATGGATTAATGAATAGATGCATTAGGAACGGAGGATGGAATGGAAGGATGGATGAGTGGATGGGGAAAGATGGGTTAAAATGCAGTGAGGTAGAAGATAAGAATGAAGGGATGACGAAGAGGATAGATGGATGAGAGAAGGGGAGGATAGACGGGTGAGAGTGGGTGAATGTAGATGGGAGGTTGAGAGGAGGAGGTGAGCAGAGGTGTGGTCTCCTGATGGGGGCGTGGCTTATGCTGTGGGCGTGGCCTGTGATCGGGGTGTAATCTCCTCATTAACGGGGATCCATCGCTCCATCTCCAGCCTGGTTTTCTCTGGTTTTACCGCGAACACGGTAATGAATGATCCCTCACAGGTCGTGTTCAAACCCCGACCGGCACACTCATATTCACGCACGCACACGCGTGTTCTGACAGCACGTACATGTAAGTAAAGATGGCCGTCAGACACATGCAGGGACAGATGCTCAGATGCATCTGAGGCACATCCAGAACAGACGTGTTCTCCATCCCGGCTGAAACAAGCAGGTTTGTCAGCCGTACAGTAAACGTGTGCATGGACACAAGTTTGTGGACGGATGAACATCCACCAGCATGCGTGTACAACAGAAGAAAGCTGTTAACATGCAAACTGATGCTGTTCATTATACAGGCGGCTGTGGATGATAACAGAGCTATCGTTCCCGTCCATTGATCTTTAAAAAGCTGTGCAGTCAGCATACAAATCATCCCGCGCTGGTGGGAAAGGTTGTTAAAGGACAACAAAGCCAAGTTATTTATGTTTGTGGAGCGAAATGAGGCCTTATCCCAGTTTATCCTAACCCCTAAATTAGTTTAGCAGAAGTGGTCATATAAGCCGGGGGTCCCCGACCTTTTCTCCAAGGTTGATCGCTCTCACTTTGCCACTTATTATCTTTGTATGAATAAAATCAGCGGGAGGTCCTGATGGGGGATAATAACAGAATGCATTTTCCAGTGAATCAGCCCGGATAAGATCTTGTCTGGATAAGATGGTTTTCAAACACTTCTCACATGTCTAAGTGTTCTTATTTAAAAAGTCTTATGATGTGCAAACGTTTCTTGATTATATTGATTATATATCTGAATGTTTGTGTCCCCATATTAATACAGTAAATCTTTGCAGTATGTGGTTAAACTGGTACTGGAAGGTCGTAAAGCAATTTTTCACTGCTAAAATTCAGTGTAACACATACAATGTGATCTCAGTGTCCCATTATTATTATTTATTTTATTTGATATGCATGTGAAAAAAAAAAAAGAATTATAGGATTTAGTTTCCAAGTAAGAAATATATTACTTTAGGGAGGGATATGGATGAGAACCCACAGCGGAGATAAACATGTTTACAGCAGCAATAAACATGTTTACAGCAGAAATAAGCATGTTTACAGCAGCAATAAACATTTACAGCAGAAATAAACATGCTTACAGAAGAAATAAACAGAAACAAACATGTTTACAGCAGGAATAAACATGTTTACAGCAGCACTAAACATTTACAGCAGAAATAAACATGCTTACAGAAGAAATAAACAGAAACAAACATGTTAACAGCAGGAATAAACATGTTTACAGCAGCAATAAACATTTACAGCAGAAATAAACATGCTTACAGAAGAAATAAACAGAAACAAACATGTTAACAGCAGGAATAAACATGTTTACAGCAGCAATAAACATTTACAGCAGAAATAAACATGCTTACAGAAGAAATAAACAGAAACAAACATGTTAACAGCAGGAATAAACATGTTTACAGCAGCACTAAACATTTACAGCAGAAATAAACATGCTTACAGCAAAAAGAAGTGTTTACAGCAAAAAGAAGCATGTTTACAGCAGAAAAAAAAACATGTTTACAGCAGGAATAAACATGCTTACAGCAGAAATAAGTATGTTTAAAGCAAAAAGAAGCATGTTTACAGCAGAAAAAAAGGTGTTTACAGCAGAAATATACATGTTTACAGCAGGAATAAACATGCTTACAGCAAAAAGAAGCATGTTTACAGCAGAAATAACCATGTTTACTGCAAAAATAAACATTTACAGCAGAAATAAACATGTTTACAGCAGAAATAAATGTTTACAGTAAAAGTTGCATGTTTACAGCAGAAATAAAGGTGTTTACAGCAGAAATAAACATGTTTACTGCAGGAATCAACATGTTTACAGGAGAAATAGCCATGTTTACAGTAGAAATAAACATGTTTACAGTCTGGTTTTAACATCATTTTAGGTTTAATAGGTCAAGTTCAGCATCATGTCAACTGTGAGGGGAGTGATTTTAAAAAAAAAAAAACCCTCATATGTTTAGATGTTATTTAATCTGGAAATTACACATAATTAGGGGCGTGTCCTTTTGATTGACAGGCGCGTGACTGGATGTGACTTTAGCCGTGGAGGCTAGTAGTTAGCTCCCTGCTTGCTCCCAGGAAGGCTTCAGCCTGTAGCAGAGTTGCAGAACGGTGGCTTTTAGCCGGTTAACAGCAAGTCTGAGTGTGTCTTACCTTTAAACCTGATACTAAAGGTAGTGAGGGGGTCTGCCCCCCCAAGTCCAATCAACATACAGCCTGGCCAAAAAAGAAGTCGCCACCAAGAAAAAAAGGTCTTTCGCTTTGATTACAGCAGCATTTGCTGTGTCATGGTTTCAAACATCACCAGATTTATTTCCATCCAGAGTTGCATTCATTTCCTACTAAGATGTATTGATGACGGGAGCGTCTGACGCCTGCACCCGGTCTTCTCCAGTCCTCTAAGCGGTCTGGACCTGATGGAATGAGCTCTCTGTCAACATCTTTTGTTGCAACAAATAACTTTTTAGCTTTGATTTCAAACCATGAACGCTGTTTCATTTTTGCTTCATGCACATCTCACACAGCAGCACTTCCAAGCAGCTGTCTGGATCCTGGAAGACCATCTGTAGCATTCTGTTTGAAGCTCCGCCCTGCAAGTCCTGCAGCCTGCATGGCTGATCAAACCCCTGCCAGACACACGGTCGGCACTCGTTGCCCCGCTCTGCCTCTCTGAGCAAACACAGATCACTCTGCTGACTTTCTGCTTCAGAATAACCCCAGAAAGAAAGTGGGCAAAGACTGAAAGATGAAATAATCGTGTTTCTGGTACTTTTTTCTCATTTCCTCCAGGATGAACTGTTGCTTACTTGTTTTCCTCGTAGCTCTGCATTATGCAGTATTTCTGCCAGCAGTCATTCCTCTAATGAAGTGATAAGAACTGGAGTTGGATCCAGCATGACCAGCATTCGACCTGCAACCCTGCAGGTCACTTTTGTGTTCTGGAATCTGAGAAAATGAAAATATTTGTGTGTGTGTCTGTGTGTGTGTGTGTGTGTGTGTGTGTGTGTGTGTGTGTGTGTGTGTGTGGGGGGGGGGGGGGGGGGGGGGGGGGGCTGTGTTTTTGTCTGTATATTCATCATTTTTGGTCATTTTCCCAAATAAGACCATATAAGGTCGTATAAAAGGGGCATGATAGTGCTTCTTTTTTACATTCTTTGATATTCTTCTTTTCTCCTGATTGACTTTGTATTGTAACTCAATGAATGAAAGAGATTATATTATATTATATATATATCTATTACACCTTGCTAGTACCGGGTTGGACCCCTTTTGCCTCCAGAACTGCCTTAATCCTTCGTAGCATAGATTCAATAAGGTCCTGGAAACATTCCTCAGAGATTTTGCTCCATATTGTCATGACATCATCACGCAATAGCTGCAGATTTGTCGGCTGCACATCCATGATGAGAACCTCCCGTTCCACCACATCCCAAAGCTGCTATATTATATTGAGGACTGTGGAGGCCATTTGAGTACAATGAACTCATTGTCATGTTCAAAAAACCAGTCTGAGATGATGTCATCTTTGACATGGCGCGTTATCCTGCTGGATGATGTCATCTTTATGACATGGCGCGTTATCCTGCTGGATGATGTCATCTTTATGACACGGCGCGTTATCCTGCTGGAAGCAGCATCAGAGGATGCTACACTGTGGTCATAAAGGGATGGACATGGTCAGCAGCAATACTCAGGTAGGCTGTGGTGGTAAAACCGCCATGTTGGTCCTAAGGGGCCCAAAGTGGGCCAAGAAAATCTCTCCCACACCATCACCAAGCTGAACCGTTGATACAAGGTAGGATGGATCCATGCTTTCATGTTGTTGACACCAAATTCTGAGCCTACATCTGAATCTGGTCGCGGAAATGGAGACTCATCAGACAAGGCAACATTTCTCCATCTTCTATTGTCCAATGTTGGTGAGTCTGTGTGAATTGTAGCCTCAGTTTCCTGTTCTTAGCTGACAGGAGCGGCACCCGGTGTGGTCTTCTGCTGCTGTAGCCCATCTGCAAAGTAGTTATTTGAGTTCCTGTTGCCTTCCTATGAGCTGGAACCAGTCTGGCCATTCTCCTCTGACCTCTGGCATCAACAAGGCATTTGTGCCCACAGAACTGCTGCTCACTGGATATTTTCTCTTTTTGGGACCATTCTCTGTAAACCGTAGAGATGGCTGTGCAGGAAAATCCCAGTAGATCAGCAGTTTCTGAAACACTCAGACCAACAACCATGCCACGTTCAGAGACTTAAATTACCTTTCTTCCTCATTCTGATGCTGGTTTGAACTGCAGAAGATCGTCTTGACCATGTCTACATGCCTAAATGCATCGAGCTGCTGCCATGTGACTGGCTGATTAGAAATTTGCGCTAACGAGCAGTTGGACAGGTGTACCTAATAAAGTGGCTGGTGAGTGTATATAATGTGCATATATGTATGTGTATATATATAACAACGCAAGCCAGATGGCGTATGTGTCCTGCTGCCTGCTCTAGTGTATTAGAAGCGAAGCACAGTGAGACTGGGGGCTGAAGACGAAGCGAAGAGGCCACTGACATCACAAACCTGCTATAGTTCGGGCGTAAATCCATACTGATTTATGAGACACTTTGTGCGGGGGTGAACATGAAAATGAAAACGCAATCTCCTCTTCGTTTTATTTTTAGTTGCATCACGAAATGAGCCGTCTTGAAGAAGAAAGTTTGGATTAATTATCGCTCATTTTATTTACGAGTCAAATAACGCTGATAAGACTTTGAAATGGAAAACCTTTCTGTTAATGCTTTTTTTTTCCACATTTGACATTTAAAATTGAATTTTGCTACACATTGGCTGGAGCATCTTTAAAAAATTAAAACTAAAATCTCCTCTTTATCATTTTAATTAAGTCAGAAAATGAAAATGTAGTTTGAATGATTGATCACTAATTTTATTTATGAGTCAAAATTGCAGTTATATTCTGAAATGACAAAGCATTACTGGAAATGCATTTTAATTTGAAATCCCACCATACATACAAACATGTGGTCACTTTTTGTCATCCAGTTCTCTGTCCTCCCACAGAACAGTCTTGTGTCCATGTTTCATTTACAGCTAGTTTAGTGCACAAATGCATGAAAATAAGACCTTTAGCAACGTTTCTAAAATGTGCATCTCATCGCTCAACACTGCCCCGTGGAAACAAAAGGAAGCACTGAATAAACATGCAGAACGAACCGTCCTCACACAGTTTTTCCTGTGATCGTTTGTCAGAAAAAGACGTCCTGCCTTCAGATGTTGGTAGTGGCTCCCACATCTTCATGGACTTCACTCAGAAATGTTTGAAATCCCTCCAGTAGGTTGGCATCATCTAAATTCACTAAAAACTTTGTTGCTAAAGGCCAGCGCTGTTGTAAGATAACGAGGCCAGCATTTGCTCAAATTGTGCAAAACTATTTCAGGAGATCAGGAGTTCACTGAAACGATGCACGCCACGATCAAAGCTGAAGGTGGACCAACACAATCTTGTTTGTTTACTCATGTTTAGGCCATGCAGCAACTATTTCAGCTCCATTTTCTCCATGTGGTGTGTGTGTGTGGATGACCATGTGTCTGACCTGTGATGCCCGTTTGACACCGCCTGTTTTCAGGATCATACACAGAAAAACATCTACAAACAAAAATCCCTGTATTATTCACAAAAATGCACATTTTTTCTCCCCGAACATGCAGAGAAGCACAAAGCGAGCACAGATGCAGAGCTCGACTGCAGCCTGCGGTCTGCACAGCTCTGCCAAATGATGGGGTCCTAAGAGGCGGTGGCTATGACCTTGGCTGCCGCGTGTGCGCCTGACTCCAGCTGGGCGTCCATTAGAGGGCTCCACAACAGACGCTGGCATCTGCTGAGAGCCAAGGGTCGGATGCTCTACACACTAAAGCCTGCACGTACACCACGGAAACACAGACACACAAAGTAGTGCACAGATAAGCGCATCGGGGAGAGAGAGCATGTGTGTTGCACGTGTTTCTCCAGTGCAGCATTCATGATCCGGGGAAATAAATGCAGACAGACGGCATGTCACGTATGTGTGCATGTTTTCCAAGCACAGATGTGTCGTTGGTGGCGTTTAGAGGCGAACGGTTTGGGTTCTGGGTGGGGAAATATATTCTGGGTTGTGGACCAGTCAGTGAGTTGTTCTGAATTTATTCAGCGAGGCGGCTGTTCCAGGCTACTGTGCACACGTTAACCCAGACTTATAAAAACAAACGATTCATAAATGACTGTGTGGATGCAGATAAGACAGGAGTTACACATCCCCGTAAGAGTGTTCAGCGATATCCTCTTGGCAACTGACTCTGGTGACCATATTTCTTGTCCTTTTCGACTTAACAGCAGCCTTTGACACTGTGGACCACGATGCTCTAGTGTCCTGGTTAAACCACCTTGTGGGCATTCGCGGTACTGCACTGGACTGGTTCAAGTCTCATCTTTGTGATAGAAGTGTGAGCCTTGGAAACTCTGAATCCAGGTTCATTCCTATTCCTTATGTGGTTCCACAGGGTTCTGTGTTAGGACCCCTTCTTTTTTCTTTGTACTTGCTGTCCCTGGGATCCATCCTGAGAAGGCACAGCATCTCTGATCATTTCTATGTTGACAATAGTCAGATACCTATTAAACAGAAGAATGCCTTCTCCCTTGCACCACTATTGGCATGTCTTGATGACATTAAAGGAACAGTACACCCACAGAATGATGGTCCTTCATTTTCTACTCACCCTCATGCTGAGAAAGACTCTGGAGCACTTTTCATATTTCAAATGCAGCCGGAGATCAGACATGTTTTCGTTTCCCCCCCAACTTTCATGTAATGGAATTCACTGCCGACTGAACCAAAAAGGTCCATAAAAGTCCACAAAAACGTGTCAATATTCCTCCATACTGCTCGTCCAATGTAATTCAAGTGTCCTCAGTTGGTAGCGTCCAGAATTTACCCCCCTGGATCTCCAGCTGCATTTAAGATATTAAAGTGCTCCAGAGTAGAAAATGAAGGACCATCATTCTGTGGGTGTACTATCCCTTTAACAAAGCTGACTCGGTGCTGTGCAGAGATTTAAAACCAGACTGAAACACTTCAAGGACACCATGTTCATCTAAAAACAACTTTTTCTAAGATTTTAGAAATAAAAGGCAGTTTCGAGATGGGCCTGAAGTTGGCCAGCACACCACCATCAAGGCCGGGTTTTAAGTAGAGGCAGGATTACAGCATGTTTAAAACGCAAAGAAACAACTCCAGAGGAGAGACTGCTGTTAATAACGGCCAGAACCGACCGCCCTTTAGCAGGGAGAACTTAGTAGTAGTAAACCTGATGGCCTGCTATGGCCAATCAGATCGTCTAAAAATGATAAAGATACCGTTTAAACTTCTCAAGAGCTGCAGGAGGAACTTGGGTAGAGGGGTCAGATGCAGAGATGAGAGTCCTTGCAGTAGCAACCTTACCAATAAAGAAGCTACTGCAAGTCTCAGAAGATGCCTCCAAGCTGACAGGCTGTGGGGCATTAAGAGCAGCACCAATGGTTTTATATAAAACATGTGGATTTGAATCAATAAGATTATCCAGGTATTTTCTTTTAGCTTCTTTAACCGTGTCCTGATAAGAATGCTGCTAAGCTGATGAACAACATTAAAATGGTTTTCAAAGAAGCTAAAACCAAGAGGTGCAACACCAAGTGGAACCAGCAGCACTGCTGCAGTAAGAGACGATGGCTTGTGCCGACGGGAGAGCAGAGACGGCTGGTGGAGGGCAGGTGGAGGTAGATCAGAGGCCGAGGTGGTTGTTGGCTGAGAGTGAAGCCGGCTGGCAGGGGTCGGGCTGGAGGTGAGGGGGGGGGGCGGTAAAGGTTAGCTTCAACAGAGAGCCGAGGCTCAGGAGAACATGATTAGTGCAAACAATCATGAATAAACAATGAGATTAAAGCTAGCAGCTGCAGAGAGGACGGTGGCAGACCCCGAGGTTTGGAGGTAGACGCGCTGCGGCGTCCTGATTAGCTGGGCGTGGGAGGACTGTCCTGTCATACTAACAGGGACAGACAGACGGAGAAATGGGAGAACAGAGGAAAACGGAGGACGACCGAAGCCTTGACTGTGGCCTGTTTATACATTTGCACATCTGTCATGTCCAGAGTTTCATTGATCATCATGGAAGTTGCGGCACCAGCTCCACGGACAGTCTGCATATGGCTGCTGTTAAACGTAGCTGCAGGGTTCGTCATGTTCATGCATGTCCACGCTATGGCAGCATCAACCCACATGCCAACACGCATTGCGCTTCAGCGGTACGTTTCAGTTGTTGTCGATGGAGCCGCTTCTATTCAGGACAGCGAGTGTGCTGCAGGCAGAGACGTGGGATTAGATGACATGACTGCATGCAGCGCCGGGTCAGGGAGCTGGAGCTCATTGCTGCTGCAAGGACACAGTCACATGCAAACAAATGACTTCCTCCTTCCCGGGCTCCACCTATCAGTTCATGCATCACAGAGGAGACTCTTTAGCTGGGTCTCATGTTGCATCTGCACATTTGTCGGCTGCAGACGTCACAGCGGCGCGTCGGTACCGTCCCGTACATAAGCAGAATGTACAAACTCTCAAACAAGGACTTTTATACAATACTGAACGGTTACATCACAAACAAACACACTGGAAGGTTTGAACAATAAACATACAAAGGGGTTTAAATAAAACAAAGGAAAACAAGATATTTAGCGCACAATATACAATAAATTACAGTTACAAAGCGATGGAAACACAAAGTTAATCATCATGACTGGGCTTTCAAAGAATGGGGGAGAAATTAAAACAGTAGGTTTGGAGACATTTTTGTTTTACAGATCTTGCAATTCAACTTGACATTTTTTAAGAAATGAGAAATATTATATAAATCCCTGTAGCTATAAAACAGGCAAAGTTAGGTAGTTTGTTTCATCCCGCAGAAAATGGCAGGGAAGCTGCAGAGCTACGAGTGTAATATTTGGATATATTTGTGGATTTTTAAGTGTTAAAGTGTTTACTGGTGAGAAACAACATAACCTCTGTGGAAAATTTAAATATATGCGGGCAAACATGTCGTCTCATGGGTCGACCGAAATGGGTCTTGTGTGAAAACGACCTGAGATGGAGCTCCTCTAGTTTTTCTACTTTCTCTGAGCATCACACAGTCTGAAGTTGCTGCGACGAAGGCGGGTAATGATATGAAAATTTCACGTCACGGTTATTGTGACCAAATTGTTGGTGAAATCTGCTCACAATGTTCAGAAAGTACTTTTAGACACACTGATATTATTTCACCAAGAGTCAATAAAAGAAAAACCAACAAAGTTTGAACAAGCACAATGAACTTTCCTTTGGCAGAAACTCAGACTTGATCCAGTCTGACAGATTCCAGAAAGGAAATTTAACTGTTTCATTACCTTAGTAGAAATCAAATCTTCATATAGCAGCAACACAACCATTTTAAATAAGGTAATGTGATAGAAACATTAAAATAATACCAGAAATAAATAAATAAAATTTCCTCCCAGTATCCTTAAAAAAATCCAGAATACATCCAGACTTCAGACTTTGTCCTTTTAAGAAGGAAAACATCTCCAGAGCTTCCATGCGGCGCCTTCCTCCGTGTTTTCAGAGGACAAACATGCAAACTGTGTCTGAGGGACTGATGCAGCTTATGAGCAGCATCACTGGGAGTTTGTCAAAGTGCGATAATCACGGTTTTACCATAATTAAAATCCGAAGGGATAACCGTAATTGATGGGGAATTACATCAAGATTTATCTTTTATCGGTTATTGTTACATCCAAGGTTATAATAGTTTTGGATTTCTAATTAGTTTCAGTTTTTATTTAGTTTTGACTTTTTGCGTTTTAATTCTGCTAGTTTTAGTTAGTTTTTTGAGCAGGTTTCCTTTTATTATTTTTTGTTTTTTGGAAAATGCTGTTTTAGTTTAGTTTTTATTGGTTCCATTGTTAGTTTTAGTTGTTTTTTTTTTCATGAATTATACGTATTTGTCTGGTGTGACATTCAAAATGATCAGAAAGTCACTTAAAGTAAAACCAGTAAAGCAAAATAAACAGATTAAATAGAATTAGTTTTTATTTCAACCCAAAAAGCTTAAATAAATTTATGAAGACTAAAACTAAGGATGTTTTTGCAACAATTTTAGTTAGTTTTTTAAAGACAAAATACACTTTCAGTTAGTTATTGTGTTTAAAAAACTGCCATTTTTATTTTCATTTCAGTTCATGAAAATGTTTTTTCAAATTTAATTTTAGTTTTTTTTCGTTAGTTTTAGTTAACTGTAATAACCTTGGCTATATCCCGACTGTGACGTCCATGCCTGGGAAGATTAACGTGTCTTTAAGGTTCGTTCACTTTAGAATAGTCTTTTTCTCTTTAGAATGATGGATACAAATGGTTTGGAAATGACTTTTAAACCGTTCCCAGACTGATGAGCAGCAACAGTTGCCTCTCTGAGGTCATGGCTTATACGGATTCGTATTAAATCATCTGAACGCTCACATTGATGCTCAGTTAATCTGTTTCTGTTACTTAACATCTTCATTCCTGTGGAATCAGGGAGGCTGGACCTTTTCTTGCATTTTTGGCCACGTTCATGCCAATAACATTAAAAAAAGTGCCTCTATGGTTGCATTTATGTTATTTCAAGACCTGCTGAGGACAGGTTGATATTTTATGTCCTGTATGTAAAAACCTTATGACTGAGAGTCGGCGCGTTTTGATGATTTAGAGAGTGAAATGTTACGCCTGTAACAATAGGCTTCAGGCATCTCCTGCAGCTGGCTGGCCTTCCCTCGCTTCTCCTGACAAAAGGAGAGGAAAGCTAATTTTACCCTGGCTGCTGTCTGCAGCAGAGCGCTGAGCCACAACACCGCTATGCAGCAGACACCACCTCACAGCACGCCATCCGTCTCTCCCTCCCCGCGTAAGCCGGTCAGCTCCAGCAACACAACCATCATTAAGGCGTTCTGGCTGATCACACGCTTTAATTGGACCATATCAGCAGCCCGGGCAAAATGGCGCCTTGTTAGCTCAGCTGCAGTGCACAGCGAACGCACAAACAAGCAAGCAAACAAATGAGGATATAAACAAACCCCACGGAAGCCGGCTTGGAACGCAACCACGATGTGACCTGCAAGCACAGGAGCTGATATGTAGACATGTAGGGAAATGGAAGCATCAGGGAGATTTTTATCTGCTGCAGTTATTTTGGCACGTTTGTCACGGCTCAGCGGAGCTGTTTACTCTATATTTCATCAGCTTCTTCGTTAGACAACCCCATTATATACAACATATCAGCCATTTACTGACATTTACAGCAAACCGGGTCCCAGTGGTGCTCTCAATGTGGCCAATAATCCGTGTTCTGCCAATAAATTCAGATATTTTTGTTGAATTTTAGCTCCAACATAGATGGAGATGTGTGTTTACTGTATGAATACACCATTCATTTATTCACACACAGCTTCCACAAAATATTCCACAATGGTTGGCTGAGCAGCGGGAGTGTGTGCGTATGGTGATGTTTTCCATTCAGCAGCGAGGGACTCCCAGAATCCACCAGGTCGTTTCACTTTCACGCTTTGCTGAAGAAAAAGCAAGGACCATCTGACAATAGTCGCTACAAGTCACCTTGGCAGTGCTTCTCCGTTAATGCGGTGGCAGATAATTCAAGGTTGTGAATGCTGCGCAGTCACCGCCGAATCAAGAGCTTTACATACAATACGGCTCGTCTAATCACCGACGGCAGAGTGCCGGCTGTTTCTCCCCTGATTAAAAAGATGATTGCTATGAGACTCACGCTGCTGACTCGAACCGGGGAAGTCTTTCTTACGACTCACAGCCACTCGGTCGCTTCCTCGAAGGCCAGAGGACAGCAGTGATGTATTTGATGAATACTTACTCATCTTTCCATCGTGGCCTATAATGAGCCATTACGGTACACAATGACGGCTACGCGGGCCGTCTTCAGGAAACCTCCCCCGTGGGATCTGACTCAACGAACAGAGTTCCTCACCGTCATCGTGAACCGTTAGTGACCGGTCAGAGACCCTAATCTGAGAGCCGCAAGTGCAAATGAAGTGTAGAAACCAAGATGAATGTTTGGTGGGTTGAAACCAGTTAACAGTTCACAGTCCAGTATTTCTCTGGTGGTGGTGCCAGTGGTCAGACTGAGGGGGGCAGAGACATCAAGAGTGAAGCGGAAATTCCAGCTACTTCTGTCACATGCTTCAAATACGGCGGCTTGAACAGTCAAGTTGCTTATTTTACACTTTTCATCTCTTTCCTGACACATACTGGTACAAATCTAAATTCTGGATCAGGGCGGCCACGTTTAATCCGTGAATTGACTAATCCTTTTCGACTATCAAAATAGTTGACAACTAATTTAATAATCGTTTTTTGTCTTTATGCTTTATTTT
The DNA here is from genome assembly GCA_023101725.1 of Atherinomorus stipes. Lineage (NCBI taxonomy): Eukaryota > Metazoa > Chordata > Actinopteri > Atheriniformes > Atherinidae > Atherinomorus > Atherinomorus stipes. Next base: position 111,352 of record JALJCO010005229.1, on the reverse strand, counting down.
CCTTCTCAAAATCGATACTACTTTACTGCCGAGTCCGCCTTTCTGTCTGGTCATCTTTTCTTGAATTGCATATTGACATAAATTAACGCACACACTAGCAGTCAAAAGTTTGGACACATTTTTAGATTAGATTCAATGAGAAAGTGTCCAAACTTTGACTGGGACTGTAAATATGCTACAATTTTCGTGCGATCCGATTTGTCAACTAATTGCCAAAATAATCAACGACTATCAATTATCAAAATAATTGTTTGTGGCAGCCCCATTTTGGATTATGAAACTAATAAATTCATGTTAAATTAAAAGTGAAGGAGGTGGGTTTTGGCAAAGACTTCACGATACAATACGTATCATGATACGTTGGTCATCATACAATACAATATTTGTAATGACACCGATATACTGCAATATTCTAGGCGCCTCTGAGAAATTTCAAATGCAGCTTGAAATAAAATTTGTACCTTTGTACATACATCAGATGACTGAAACAAAAAAATGAGTTAAAATCAATCAAATTCTGTTGACGTCCCATTTATTAAACTTGGACAGGTTTCTTTGTCACTTGGATTTCTTATACAATCGTCCCCCTGAACATAAATATTACTCACTTTGGGAAAATCCAACTGAATAGATGTGCAAATAAAATAAAAATAAAGTATTTTTGAAAACAGTATTACCACAGCTCAGCTGGAGTAGTATAAGGGTGCGTTCACACTCAGGCTGCTAGGTCCGCTTTATCGGATGGTCCGCTTCATTTGGTTCAGTCTAAACACCAATAAAGCAGAAGAAGAAGAAGAAGAAATAGGTGGAAGTGGAGTAGATTGCTGTTTGGGTCGGAGGAAAAACAAAGCAAACAGCTTGGTTTGAAGAAGCCGAGGTCAAAACAACAACGACAAACAACTGGAAAATGTCACCTGATTATTTAAACTGTCTGGAAGACAGCCTTCTTGGCTGCCAGCTATCTTCAGTTATTTCTATATGACAAACATTTGTAACCAGTTTTATCAATTTCATCACTGCAGTGGAGCGATACCTTTACGCTAAAAATGTTTCAATACTAAAAAACAGCTGTTTGATATGAAATGAAACTTTCAGACAAATTAGGGTAAAAATACAGGTATATATCGTCATCTGAAACAAATATATCCTGATGTGATATTTGGTCCATATCGTTCTAACCGAGCTACGCAGAACAGCATCACAGGCTCAGAATCTGCTGGAAACATGATGAAAGCATCGATCCATCCTGCCTGGGATCAGGGCTTCAGGCTGCTACTGGTGGAACGGTGAGGGGGGGGGTGTCTTAGTACCAACGTGGCGGTTTAACAGACTTTGCCGTTCCTGGCTGCATCTTTCCTCGCCCACGGTGACTCAGTCATGAAACCTCTGCTGTGAAGTGTGTGCTGACATTTCTGCTGTTATCTCTCAGATCTGTGTTGGAAAATCAGCGTAATCATCCTTTAAAGCACAGTTCTGGTCTGGAAATGCTACGTTCAGGTCTGAGCTGTGGTGCTCTCTGCTCTGTGCACCAGGCAGGACAAATTATTTAGGACAAAGTGAGAAGAGCGCCTCCCCCCCTCCCTCTGACTCTCTGACCTTCTCAAAATGGGTAGAGCAAGAGAGAGCAAGCAGAGGGAGGAGTGGAGCAAGGTAGAGGCCATTTATCTAATCCCCCCCCCTCCCTCTGCCCAACACCACCATCCAAGTGGGACAGTGAAGCTGAAGGTGAGACGGGCTCAGCCCTGCTGTCTATAATTATCAGAATCAGACCTGCTCCACGTTCACCAGGATTTACACTTTCAGACACGCAACGGCATCCGCACAAACGTGGAACAATCACAGGATTTCAGCAAACGCTCGCCCATCCATCACAGACACCTTGGGCTCTGCTGATCCTCCTGTACTGGCTGGTGGGGGGGGGGGGCACACTCAGTGCACCAGGGCCTCCCAGACAAACTGTCATCACCAATTAGCACAAATGCTAACAGCTGACATGCCCTGATGTGGACGCCGTACGGTGGAGGAGCTTTTACCAGAGACGGTGGCTCCATGAGGGTAAAAATACAAGATCAGAGGTTAAAAATGAATTAAATTACATCCAAACAAACCAGCTGCTGATCCGGCTTTCAGATTGACCAGTCTGCACCGGTTTTCACATTCTTCGCCCAATCAAACCTGGAGAAACTTTTACAGCCAGCAAACCATGTCTATTCCTCAGACTGTTTCCCATGTGTCGTATGCAGGAGGCAAGGTTATTAGAGTTAACTAAAACTAACGAAAAAACTAAAACTAAAATTGAAAAAAAAAAAAATATATATATATATATACATAACTGAAACTGTATTTTTTCCTCAGTTTCAGTCTTTGTAAATTTATTTAATACACCCAAAAAACTGATTCAAGCCCCTCTTAAAGGTGACACTTGATATTTAATTTATTTTACACAAATCTAGCAATTAAATGTAACTACATTTATTTTTATTTTTATATTTATTTATATTTCATAGCAAACGTTCAACTCAAATTTGATGAGTTTGATGGGCTTATTTACATATTTCCCATCATGCATTGCAGTAAATGTGCATGTAATCCCATGACTCTCTCCCGGTTTATGTGACATCTCATGCCCAAGTGTTGGTAATGCAAACTTTGATCGATAGGTAAACATATTTACACCAACTGCTTAAAGAAGTCGGTACGGCGGTCTGATGACATGTCTTTGTTATTTAGACATCATGACTTGACTTGATTGCATTATGTCATCATATCGCCCTTTATCTCCAGGTAATTTGATGAAATTGAGTCAATTGAACATAAAACACTTCTTGTAAGGCAGCATAAGTCCTTAAACTCCACTGAATTATATTTAGTTGCATTAATGGATAAAATTTGAGTTCACCTTATGTATATTTATTGGATGGAAAAACTGCCGACAATTTAATTGAGTTGATTCAATGAATCATTTCTCTGAATGCACATAACCCTTTTAGGGTGATATGGAATAAATTTCTGTCTATTTATTTCGCTGTACCGGTTTTACTCCGACTGACATGATTTTGAATGTCACACCAGATAGGGCTGGGCGATATGGACTAAATATCATATCCATGATATTTAGTATATTTATTTTAGATGATGATATACGATATATACCAGTATTTTTACCCTAATTTGTCTGAAAGTATCATTTCATATCAAACAGCTGTTTTATCGCATTGAAACATGTTTATCGTAAAGGTATCGCTCCACTGCAGTGATGGAACTGACAAAACATGGTTAGAAATGTTTGTTAAATCGAAGTAATTAAAGATAGTTGCTGGTTTTTATTAATTCTTTTTTAAAGTCTTGTGGAGGATTGTCTTCCAGACAGTTTAAATAATAGGGGTGTGAAAAAATATCGATACATTGAAATATTGCGATATTTTTTTATATGCCGATACCATATCTATATTTAAAAACACGGCATCGATCTATTGTACTAATGAAGTATCGCGAGATATCGTTTTGTTATGAAATCTCATGAGATTTCATGAAATACCGCGAGATTTCATCTTTCTGTTACGAATTGTTATCCTCATGTTTTGTAACTTTGATTAAATAACAGATATATAGTGGGTACTTTTCATTCTTTGTGAAAACAGTGCAAAGTTTTTCACTTTTCAAAGTTTTTTTTTCTCATTAATGTCACTCAGCACCCCATCTTGACAAAAAAACAAACAAACAAACAAATGTAGAAATTTTTGCAAATTTATTAAAAAAGATGAACTGAAATATGACATGGTCCTAAGTATTCAGTACTTCGCTCAGTACTGAGTAGAAGTACTTCTGAGCTGGTACAGCCATGAGTCTTCTTGGGAATGATGCAACAAGTGTTCCTCACCTGGATTTGGGATCTTCTGGTTCTTCTTGCAGATCCTCTCCAGTTCTGTCAGGTTGGATGGTGAACGGTGGTGTTCAGCCATTTTCAGGTCTCTCAGAGATGCTCAGTTGGGTTTAAGTCAGGGTTCTGGCTGGGCCGGTCCAGAATGGTCCAGAGTGGTTCTGATCCACTCCTTTGTTATTTCAGCTGTGTGCTGAGGGTCATTGTCTTGTTGGAAGGTGAACCTTCGGCCCAGTCTGAGGTCCTGAACTCTGGAAGAGCTTTTCTTCCAGGATCTCTGTACTTGGCCGCATTCATCTTTCCTTCAACTGCAACCAGTCGTCCTGTCCCTGCAGCTGAAAAACACCCCCATACCATGATGCTGCCACCACCATGCTTCACTGTTGGGATGGTATTGGGCAGGTGATGAGCAGTGCCTGGTTTTCTCCACACATACCGCTTAGAATTAACTCCAAAAAGTTCAATCTTGGTCTCATCAGACCAGAGAATCTTATTTCTCACTGGGAGTCCTTCATGTGTTTTTGGCAAACTCTATGCGGGCTTTCATATGTCTGCACTGAGGAGAGGCTTCCATCGGGCCACTCTGCCATAAAGCCCCGACTGGTGGAGGCTGCAGTGATAGTTGACTTTGTGGAACTTTCTCCATCTCCCTACTGCATCTCTGGAGCTCAGCCACAGTGATCTTTGGCTTCTTCTTTACTCTCTCACCAAGGCTCTTCTCCCACCATTGCTCAGTTTGGCTGGACGGCCGGGTCTAGGAAGAGTTCTGGTCCCAAACTTCTTCCATGTAAGGACTATGGAGGCCACCGTGCTCTTAGGAACCTTTAGTGCTGCAGAAACTCTTTTGTAACCTTGTCCAGATCTGTGTCTCGCCACAATTCTGTCTCTGAGCTCCTTGGACAGTTCCTTCCACCTCATGATCCTCATTTGCTCTGACATGCACTGAGCTGGAAGCTCGTATATAGACAGGTGTGTGCCGTTCCTAATCAAGTCCAATCAGTTTAATTAATTAACTCCAGTGAAGGAGTAGAACCATCTCAAGGAGGATCAGAAGAAATGGACAGCATATGAGTTAAATATGAGTCACTGCAAAGACTCTGAATACTTATGACCATGAGATATTTCAGTTTTTCTTTTTTAATAAATTTGCAAAAAATTTTTACATTTGTTTTTACTGTTTCTTTTCTGTCAAGATGGGGTGCTGAGTGACATTAATGAGAAATAAAATTAACTTTTCTTTATTTTGGCAAATGGCTGCAATGAAACAAAATGTGAAGAGTTTAAAGGGGTCTGAATGCTTTCTGTACCCACTATACATATGGGGGGGCGACCGAGCTGAAAACATGGGTGATGTGTGTGGTCTTGACAGCGTTTGTCCGTAAATCTGCTCCTCATGTTTCTGGCAGAGGCGGATCTGAAGGCCTCCAGAGAGGATCCAGGTATAAAAGTAAAGGGGTTTGTGAAAAATGCTGGAATAATTCCTGCCCTTGTGGATGCGCACATTAAAGTAAATTGTCCAGAAACGAGCATAATAGGGCCACTCTTGATCCAATATTTACTAAGAGTGAGTGGACTTTTATTGTTACAACCTGCAAAGGGGCAATCAGGGGCAAATTAGCCGCTAGGCTAACTCTGTTGTTGTTAAATTTCTACTTCTGTTCATTAATGTGCAATCTTCCTTTTTTAGAATAAAGAAATCAGTTTATTTTGCAGATATGAAGTGATGTCACTGGACCTGTAGCATCATAATTTCATCTCCTCCCCTTCATGCTGCTTCATGCTCTTCAGCTCGGCTAATTAACAAACGGTTAACGGTTACAGTCCACCTCAAGAGCCCCTCAGTCTCACATCTCTTCACGTTGGACGCGGCCCAAACCCGCTGACACGGAAAACGCTAACAGTAACGGGGATGTGAAACCCTCACATGGTGAAGGGGGTGACGGTGTGAGGTGTGTGTGTGGGGGTAACGGGGTGGGTGTGTGTGTGTGTGGAGGCTCCAGGCCATCGGTGCTAGATGGAACTCCATCAGTATCAGCCAGTATAAATAGCTTTGCCCTGGTTTGGTTGCTGGCACCCTTTAAAAACGAAACATGCAGTGATCCAGTTGCCACCTTCCTCCGTTTGGTCCCATCGTCCTTCAGCAGGGTCGAAGTTGGAGCAGGAGTGTGTGTTTCACATGTTCTCAGCTTTTTTCATTTTCATTTCATTTATTTTTGTTGTTTTTTCAATTTTACCAAAATGGAAGATTGAAAAAATTAAGAGGTTTTTGTAAATTTATTGAAAACAGAAACAGAATTTTTCCTTTTTTTTTTTTTTTTTTTTTAAGCAGTAACACCTCATTGTTCTTCATTAAAGGATAAATGTATTTTTTTCCCAAACTGGACCTTATTTCTCGGAGTACATGTGCATTTACTCACCGATAAAATTTCTGCATCACTTTGAGTCCTTTGGAAGATATTACGTTGAGTCACCCTTCAGTGTACATCCAGTATAATGATGGAGACGGGGCAGCCGCAATATGAGACATTATCTGCAGCAAAACTCCTTAATTTTCACCAATACTGAATGAACGAACGAATGAGTACTATGGTCCTGTAAGTCCAGATTTAGCTTTCCGTTAGTCATCAGGGTTCTACACGCTTTTCGGGTGTGCGTGTTCACGATGTGCGCTTCTGTAGTACAGCTGAGAAGAGCAGCTTCTACCCAGACAACAACAAAAACACAATTTGCGAAACTCTGAACTCACAGGACCGTAGGCACTTTCGTGGGTGCTTCGGGGCCTGAGCACCCACGGAAAATACCGAGCACCTACATGGGATTGATGGCAAAGTCAGTTCATCAAGCATCCACTGCAGCGTTTCCCTATTGACTCAGTCGTGACGGACTTCCTCAGCTATATTATCAGCATCATGCCTTCAAAATGATCAGAATAAGATCTTTTCACATGGACAAATGTCAGAATTTCTTAATTGAAGCTGGATTACCGCTTCTAGAAGCCAGCAGCAGAAGTCTTTGCTGTCATCACATTTGCACGTGAACGCAGCATGAAGACCGGTGTCATGTTGAAAACTGTGCGGCCAGAATGTGGAGCGCACAGACCTGATGTGAACTGGCCGTAAGGCTTTAAAAGGGGATTATCACGCTTACCGGAAGTTCCCGGATTTTGGACACTTCCTCTTCCGGGCCATGTTAACGACAGCCGTTCCTGCTCTGTTATACTGTTTAAATCGGATAAACTCCAAACATACTTAAGTTTTCATTCTAGACTGAAGTGATACTGGATCAAAAGCTGGATCAAAGCGATCGATTTGCCGCGGTGAAGGACCGAACTTTATAATAAAACACACGTTTGTTTGTCGCCGGTGGGGCACAACACCGGCACTTCACAGCATGCTAGCATTAGCCAGCTAGCGTTTACTGACGTGCTTAACATTGTGCGTCCTAAAACACACAAACATCTGAAAATCGGGTCTGTACCTCCCCGTTTCCAGTGGAACAAGTGGGGACTGCCAAGAAAGGAGACGCTTTGAGATGCTTGTGTGTTTTCAGCCGCACAACTTTAGCCACGTCATCAAGCTGGCTAATGCTTACAGGCTAACACGACTGTATAGTCTGCCGGCCACAAACAATCGTGTATCGTTTTATTCTAAAGTTCGGTCCTCCACTGCGGCGAATCGGTCGTTTTGATCCACTTCTTCCTTAGCATCACTCAGTCTGGAATGAAAACTTGGCATTGGCGTTTATCCGATTTACAAAGTTTAACAGAGTAGTAGCTGGCGGACTACTGTTAGCAGGTTAGCATTAGCCAGCTCGATGACGTGCCTAACTTTTTGCGGCTGAAAACACACAAGCATCTGAAAGCGTCTCCTTCTTTGGCAGTCCCCAGTTGTTCCACTGGAAACGGGGGGGTACAGACCCGATTTTCAGATGTTTGTGTGTTTTAAGACACACAAAGTTAAGCACGTCGGTAAACGCTAGCTGGCTAATGCTAGCATGCCGGTGTTGTGCCCCACCGGCTGCAAACAAACATGCTACGTTGTTTTATTATAAAGTTCGGCCCTTCACTCTGGAGAATCGCTTTGATCCACTTCTTCCTTAGCATCACTTCAGTCTGGAATCCGTGAAAATTTCAGTAGGGTTGGCGTTTATTCACGTTATCTACGAAGTAAAGCAGGGACATTGAACTGGACCGGAAGTGAGCTGTCTAACTGTTTAAAACCGGAAGTTCGGAACACGGAAACGTGATAATCCCCTATAGTGCTCATTCGTACGGTCATTCTACTTAAAGCATTGATGAAATCTAGGAGTTTTACTACAGATCATGTCTGATATAGTGGCTGCCCGTCTCCGCCATTTTAATGATGTACACCAAAGGGCGACTCAACGTGATGAAATGAAATGAAAAATACTTTATTTATCCCAGAAGGAAAATTCAATTTTGTAATAGGCTCGCTCTCTTTTTTATACTATTTGTAATATTATATATTATATTATTATATTTTATTAAATTTATATTTTTATTGTTTTTGAAATATTTTTAATTATATTTTCATTTGTTCATTCTATTTTTATTATTAATAATATAATAAATTGTGTTTTTTATTATCAATAATATTATTAATATAATATATCATGTTTTATTATATTATGTATAATATTATTTAATATGTAATATCTTCTCAAGGAGTCAAATTAAAGCAGAAACTTTGCCGGTGAGTAAATGCATGTATAAACTCCTAGAAATAAGGTCCAGGTTGAAAAAAAGAGACTTATCTTTGAACAGAAAAGCGTGCTCTCTTTCCTCTTTTCTTAGGTATTGGTGTGTGTGGAACACTCACCTTTGCTTCTTTATCTCTCCACACCTGGTTTCATTTGTTTCAGCTGCTCCTCGTTTAGTTTGTTCTCAGATTCTGACCTTTTGTTTCTTTTGTTCATTGCCAGATTGTCGGCGTTTCCTCAGCCTCATCTTTGAGTTTCTTAAGGCGGGTACACTCTACAGGAAAAGTAGCCTGATTTTGACCCGACCCCCCCCCCCCTTACAATCAAAGCCAGCAAAGGTCTGATTGTCGGATATTCACAAGTGACATCACATCCTATCTTCCTGTTCTGTGAGGTGAGTTAAGAGTGATTTTGTCCGGTTTGATCCGCTCAGAAGGACAGATGGTTGAAAATGAACGTTTTATATTTGCAAATCCTGTTGTGTGTGTGTGCATGTGTGTGTGTGCATGTGGGGGTGTGATGTTCTGAGAGGACCCAAACAGCAGAGTTTGGTCACAGCTGTGAGAAAGTAAAATGCCTCTCTCATTGAGAAATCACGTGTCTCGTCATCAAATTTTCGTCACCGAAGTCTCGTTTAACCACGTGAGATTTGGGATATTGTCACTGAAAAACCCAATTTTCTCCCGCAGTGCAGGGTTACCAACGCCGGTCCTACGAGGGCCGCAATCCAGCAGGTTTTCCATTAGGGCTGTGCAATTAGACGATTTGTTCGGTGTCGATAACAAAAATGTTAGATTTGGAATGTTCTTGCATTGCACTAAAGCTTAAAGTTTATTTTGGGATATATTTGAAATATATATAAGTATATTTATTCTATTCTTCAAATAAAGAGAAATTGCATAACACCTGGATACATAGTTTACTTTGAATACATTTATGTTTTTCACATTTATTTAATGTTCAAAATATATTTATTCATATATTTTACACTGCAAAACAGCTGCAAGGTGCATATTTGTAGCCTATTTTGAATTTGAACATTTTGTGCAAATTATCAGTGAATAAAAGCAACGTGTTAATCAAAAATAATCGTTTGAATAATCGTGATTTCAATATTAACCAAAATAATCGTGATAATGACTTTTTCCATAAACGAGCAGCCTCATTTTCCATCTTTTCGAACACACCTGACTCAAATTAAATAGACCCAATAACCAGTCAAGCTTCATCGTGACTCATCAACTTGTGTTGGAGCACGGAGACATAAAACCTGCTGGATTGCCGCGTTCGTGGGACCAGGTGTGTACCCGGCTTTCGGCTACGATCACACTGAAGATTTTGATTCGGGATCAAGTGGTACGGATGTTTTATGGGCCGATACGATACCGATATTTTCTCATCAGCCTCACCCGATGGCAGACACAACCGGACAATATTTGGGGCCAATACTGCATTTAGCTCCCAAATTAATATTTTGAAGAACACAATGGAAAGTAATTTTACAAATCTTTTAATCTAAAATAACCAAGTACTTCAAATAAATGTATAAAAAAAGAAACTTGTGCACTTGTAAACAAATATTAAATAGAAACATTAAACTTGTAATAATTATATGTGCAGTCATCCTCAAAATTATCCCTACCCTCCAGTTAAAGAAGGAAAAAAAATCAGCTGTCAGTGAAATAAGATGAAAATGACAAAAGTAATAATAGATAAAAATTCAATAAAAATCATGACGTTGATTTTAAATTGTGGTTCAACAAAAATTTTAAAAACAAACACACAAAAAATAAAACAAGTAAACAAGCATGATGGAACTCCTGAACTGAAATTTTGTTGAGCAACACTTTGAGACAATCACTGCAATCAGGTGTTTTCTGTAGCGTCCAATCAGACGTCTGCACCTGTTGACAGGTATGTTGGTCCACTGTTAATAGGAAATGTGCTCTATTGTGTCTGGGACAGTTTTGTTTGTTTTTTAATTGTTATTTTCAACCACAATTCAAAAGCAATATTTTATTTTGCTAACTTATAATTTTGTAAATTTTTATTTATTATTAATTTCTTGCTATTAGAATTACTATAGTGAATATAGCCTTTTCCTTAATTGGTGGGTATGAATAATATTAAGGACGACTGTGGGGATATCGGCCAACACACCTGACGTATCGACCGACGCCAGTACCAGCAAAAAATGCAAAAATCTGCCTAAAATATCGACCGCCTGATGTATCGGTCTATCTTTAGTCTTGATGATCAATTTCGATTTATTTCCCATGTCTGATGTGTTTGTGTGATGGTTCATACGATCTAGCCTGGTGCACCAGCCTGTCTAACGGCACATACATGGCACGTCGGTCTCCGTTGGAGACGGATTTCCAACTCGAGACGAGAGGAGGGACTAACAGGAGGAAAATGAACCGGAGAGAACCAATCAGAGAAACATGGAAGTGAATGTAGATGCTACAATTGTTAGCATATATGTTCGGTTTCTAAGTTGATTTTTAATCAAAGCCGGAAAAAGATTATAAATCCTTGTTCCCGTTTATTGTGTACATTTGATCTTTTGTATCCCGCCTCCTCCGGCACAGAAATAAATGACGTCGAGGTTGGATGAAATGCGAAGTGGCCGTTCAAACTGCAGATTGGATGTGTACTTGATTTACGACCACGAAGGTGACCTGGGTCGGATATGAGCCGATATGAGTCACGTGGGCAAAAATGGGAACTGAGCTGCAGTGTGAACGCAGCCTGATTCACATTTACTGGATCCAACAGCTTGTCAAATTCTACAAAATGACCCTTTAGTGTGAGTCAGGTGTGTTGCAGCAGGAAACATCTAGAATCGGCAGGATTTCTGTGAGATGATGATCAAATAGAAGGTAAATAAGACGCAAAACCTGATGAGACCAATAATGAATTGAGTCCATTATAAAAAAATAAATCATGAATCACGAAAACTGGATCATTTGAAAGCTTCTGCAAACGAGTGTGAAGCTGCTGGATGAGGGACAGCAGGGGCTGCTCAAAAATGGGAAAAAAAACACAATTATTTTAACCAGTACTGAAATCCTGATTATTCAATGATTGTTTTTTAGTTACACGATGCACTTAACATTTTTCTCTTTCAAACAACACTTCATTGATAATTTACACAAAACGTTCAAACTAAAAACAATATAGGCTACAAATATGTACCTGTATAGCTGTTTTGCAATGTATAAAACATTAAATAAATAAAATAAATATACTCGGAACATTAAATACATGCAAAAAAACATAGAAAAACACGCATGTATCCAAAATTAACAAAGTATCCAGATATTTGAAGAATGACATAGATATTCTTAGGCTGCGTTCACACGGCGACGATCAGAAGCGAAGACGCAAAAGTGGCGTCTCGTCTTCATCTTTTTATCCGCGTTTACACGAGCATCGTCATGGAGAAATCTGCATGCATACGAGGACGCAAGCGTGTGGAATTTGCTTGGATATGCACGCCAGGCCGTGAGGTGGTGCTGTCATGGAACTCCTCCATGTCCGTGCGCATGCGTAAAATCTACGTTTGATCTGCTGGGTTTACGTACATTACATGCACTGTCGTTTTTCCTGTTTGGGTGTGACGTCAACGCGCATGCGACGTGAGCATGGCGTAAGCAGGTCCACGATCATTTTTGTGTTTTGGGCCGAGCAGACGAGAACAACGTCACGTCTTCAGGAATTCCACTTTCGAATGAGTCTGCAGATTTTTGTGTTTTTAACCCAGAATGACGTCGTTGCCGTGTAAACGAAATATGTGAATAGCCCCCTATTTATTTTTTAAAAAATCCCACATATATTGGTGCAACGCTAGAACATTCCAAATCTAACATTTTTGTTAATAAATCCCAGAAGAGCTGGAAGAGCCAGTCAGTGTTGTATAAAGTACCCAAAAGCCGTACTTGAGTAAAAGTAAAAGTACCTTACTGGAAAATTACTCAAGTGAAAGTGAAAGTCGCCTGCTAGAATATTACTTGTGTAAAAGTAAAAAAGTAGTTCGTTTTTACTTTACTTAAGTATCAAAAGTAAAAAGAACTATTAATAAAATGCAATCAAAAATTTGAGTTTAACATTTTCTTTATTCCTGTTTCATTTAGTTTTTAAGTTTTATTTAATTTGCAAAGTGTAAAGGAGCTTCAAAACCTCCTTACATAAACCCAACCATATAGAAAAATATCTGAGACTCTTGACATGATAACTCCACCATTAATTTGAAATTTACCCGCATGCCGCTGCTTTCATCTGCAGCACAGCGGCATAAACCAATGATAACGTCTTGCTGTCTGTATCTCCAATATCATTGGCTACTAGTCCCATGACAACAAAACAAAAATTGTCCATTGGCTATCATGTTCCTCCTTATTTTGTAATAAGCAACGAGGACACTCAGGTAAATGCAACAGAGTAAAAGTATTGATTTTTTTTTTTAGAAAATGTAGTGAAGTAAAAGTAGGCAGAAATAAAAGTGGTGAAGTAAAGTACAAATATAAGAAAAATACTATTTAAGTAAAGTAAGTATTTTTACCTCGTTATGATACAACACTGTCGAATGGATGTGTCTGTGCGTGTACAGCGCCCCCCTAAGACGAAAAAAATGCTCCAAATGCCGTTTAATTAAAGCAAAATTCACCAGGTTTCTCATGTAAAAGTCTCACTTTGACTATTTTCCTTCCTCATTCAAACTTCTCCATCCCTCCAGAGGAAGGGAAGTGGAAGTCTCTGAAATCTGCTCTAATCCCTGACAGGTTTTGTGTTTCTCCCTGCGTCACAGCCTCATTGTGCTAATCTCAAAGCCTCTAAACGAGCTCCTGGAGTCTGCGTTCCCGCGCTGAAGGGCCAGTAAACCGCTGAGCACTTGATCGGATGCGGTTTGAGAGAGTCGGAGTGGAAATGAAATAAAATGACACATCACTTCAGAGCGCGCTGAGAGGCGGTCAGCGTGCACACTGTGCTGCTGCGCACGATGCCGAGTCATAATCCCGACCTCGTGGTGTTGGTCTGACTGCAGCCGAGTGTGGAGGAAGCAGCATCCTCACAGGTTCACATCACTGACCTCCAGGCAGGAATTTCACCTTTTATCTGGGATCTCATAGAAAACTGAATTAGTTCAGCTGATTAAACTTTTTTATTTAAGTCAGTAAGTGTCCATGAAAAGTGTTTTTGTTAATCATTCTGTTGCTTTTGTTCACACTTGGAGGTCATGAAGTCCTCAACAAAGACCACTCTGCTTCAGAACTGCCTGAAGTGCCTCGTTTGTAGTTTCTTTCTTTACTTGACCTCTTCTTCACGAGGTCCTCCAGTCCAGGAGATGCCTGCGGACACCAGGAAGCATCAGCGCTAACATGTAGCATAGCAACATGCTAGTTTACTCATTCCTAGTCCAGCATAAATGCAGCCGTCTACCAGGACATTTTGGAGACCTTCATGCTTGCTTCAGTGGACCAGCTGAATGGGGATGCAGACTTCATCTTCCAGCAGGACTTGGCACCTTCCCACACTGCCAAAACAACAAAATCCTGCTTCAACAACCATGGATCACCATGCTGGATCGGCCCGCAAACCCACCTGACCTGAACCCCATTAAAAACATGTGGGGCATCATCAGAGAAAGCTGAACGGGAAGAGAGCAAACAATAAAGAAGAGCTCAAGGCTGTGATGGAAGCATGTTGGTCTCCATAACAGCTGAGATATGCCACAAGCTGCTAGCATCCATGCCACGCCGGGTTAAAGCTGGTAGCATCCATGCCACACCGGGTTAAAGCTGCTAGCATCCATGCCACGCCGGGTTAAAGCTGCTAGCATCCATGCCACGCCGGGTTAAAGCTGCTAGCATCCATGCCACGCCGGGTTAAAGCTGCTAGCATCCATGCCACGCCGGGTTAAGGAGTCATTCATGCAAAAGGACCAGACCAAGTACAAAGTACACATGCAAGATTTTACTGCAGGAGGCTTGACTTTTTTTTAATATAATATAATGATAGTATATTATATATATATATATATATATATATATATATGGTAATATATATTTCAAATTAATTCTGAATACTACATTATGCATTCCTAGTACTGCTTTACTCTTTCCTAGTATTACTTTATTCGTTCCTTGGATTACTTGCTCTTTCCTAGTACTACTTTATGCATTCGTAGTACCACTTTACTTGTTTCTAGTATTAGTTAACTCATTCAATTCAGTTCAAACTTTATTAAAGACACACACACACACACACACACACACACACACATATATATATATATATATATATATATATATATATATATATATATATATATATATATATATATATATATATATATATATATATATATAGTGTGTGTACATATGTGTGTGTGTGTGTGTGTGTAATGATGATTTTAATATTCTTTTAAAAAGAAAATAATTTCTAGTACTACTTTACTCATTCATAGTGCTACTTTACTTGCTCATAGTACTACTTCACTCATACTGCATTTGATTCCCAAATAATATAATGGACACAATGAAAAGTAATTTTACAACTCTTAATATATAAGAAAGAACAAAGCACCCCCCCCCCCCCCCACCACCACACACACACACGCGCACATATATATATTTATATATTTTGCCAAGTGGGGGTATCGGCCTACATACCTGACATATCGGCCGATACCAGCAAAAACTGCAAATATCGGCGATCACATGTTTCGGTTTATCGGTTTCTATGATTTTGTCACGTGTGTTTGGTGTAAACAAACCATGACCGGCGTCTTTTGTCTCCATCATGGTCCCGATTCTCCGTCCATGTCGTCTTGCTTGGACGTCCGAGCAGAGGGCAGAGTTTCTTCGGTCACTTTTCTCTTCTTGGTCCTTTACCAGCTTGAAATTCACCCTCGTACAGTTGTCTCTTCCTCCTCCTATTAATTTTTTTCCTGTAATTACACACACTGTAGATCTGAACCCAGGAAAGTCAGCCAAGTGTGTGTGTGTGCATGTATGCGTCTACCAGCATGCATGGGCTTCTGACTCGTCTGTCCCTGCAGCCGTCTGGCACCCCTACCAATGACCTGAACACTGCTGTTGCCAAGATACTGCTGCTTAAGCGTGTGTGTGTGTGTGTGTGGGTGGGTGTGTGCATGGATGCATACGTCTCCCCCCACACTGACTGTACATCCCACCGCTGCAGATGTCTGAATGATGAGCTCACTGTCAATAACAAATACACACCCACACAGACAAAGACTGCGCTTTAACATCGCTGATGTGTATTTATAGATGTATTTAGGTGTGTGTATCGCCGTGAATAACTTTAAGTGGAATAGTGAGTCATGGTTTGTGAAGGAGGGCCGTTTAGATCTGGAGTCCACATATAGACTAATCAGCTAACCCTAAGTTATTTCTCACAAGTCACAGCAAACGCACCAGCCCGGCTGACCTGTGGGGGAGCGCGGCTGTGCAGAGAAACTCGCTGCATGCATAATAACAGGCTGGAAATCCAGCAGTTTAACCACCGTCAGGCCTGTTTTCTTCCCTCAGACGGGTGGAAACATCACGACAGCATGGATCCAGCCTGCTTTCATGATGTTCTATCAAGTTGACATGATTTCTACATCAAATGTGAAATGAAAACATGCTTTCGTACACTAACGTGGTGGCGGAGAGGACTGGAAACCTCTCCCCCCAGTCCATCCGTGAGCAGTCAGACGAGCACAGAGCGTACTGTCAGATACGTCACACATCCTTTACCCAGAACGGGAATGAGGGACGGACAGGAAATGCAGATTAAACCGCAACCAGAAATCCTTTATTCCTACTTCTATCGGAATTTTAAATGATCTCAGTCCAGTTTTATGGCCACACGGATTGTGTGGTATCGTTTCGTATCATCGTATTGTATCCTAAAACAGTGATTCCTAAACTGAGGATCATTGGATAATTTCAGGGGGGTCACCAGATTATTGTAAAAAGCAAAAATAGAGCCTATATTTGGTTTTTAGGAATATCAAAGTTATCAAATTATTGCAAAGAAATTAATCTGTGAAATTAACATACTCATTTTTAAAATGATTGCGTAAATAAGTCATTACTAATACCATGTTAAAAACCCAAATTTGGCATTATCTCAGCGAGCGAAGCTGATTTTGGTGCCTTGTCACAACAGTGAACTGCCTCTACCAGAAAACCTTATTTGTTTAGGAATATTTATTTGTGGTAAACATTCTTTATTTATACTTATTTATGACATTTCTTATAGTTTTTAAGCCTTACTTACAGAATTTTTTTTTTTATCATTGAGATTTTTATCATTGAGTGTCCAGAAACAAAGTTATTACAGGTGCTAAAAAAAAAAAATCCCAATTTGGCCCAACAGTATTTTGGTGAGAAAAGCTGAATTTGGGCATTTGTGGGGGTTTTCCACAGCTGTTAACATTAACATAATTCACCAAAACCCACTTTATCCTCCTTATTTATTAAGATTCTGACAGTTTCCAGCCTCACATTAAAGGAACAGTACACCCACAGAATGATGTACCTTCATTTTCTCCTCACCCTTATGCTGAGGAAGACTCTGGAGCACTTTTTTAATATCTCAAATGCAGCCGGAGATCGGACAGGTTTTCGTTTTCCTCCATCTTTCATATAATGGATTTTACCGTGCGGTAGTTTTGAGTGACAGTGACGTTTAAGCAAGAATAGATGGCGGTCACATTTAAACCAGGAAATAAACCAGCTACGTGGCAGTCAGAACCAGGGGAAGCCATCTTTGTAGTCCTTAATAAGGGAGGGGCTCGGCTAGTTGAATGGGAAGCAACCCGGAAGTGAACTCAATTTCCCAGAATGCACCAGGCGCGAGGGATTTCCTTTCAAGGTCCTTTTATAGTGAAGTAAGCTAGCTCGAGGGTAGCAGTTGGGTTCGGTGGTCCGCGGGGGAGGCAACGGTAACGTACCAGAGTCGATGGCATACTCCACCTTTTGTTTTATCGAGTTAGAATTGTTAATAAACGGGTATCCTTACATCTTACGCCTCCATGTCTTCTGTTTTGGGCGGGGCTTACGGATCTGACTTAGGCTGCCCCAAAGGTGCCTGCACAAAAAGACGACCGCTCCAGGACTCCGCTGCAGGTCTGTACCGTCAAGAAATCCACTTATAAGCATTAGATCTCCTAGGTCATTGCTACAATGAGCAGCCCCCTCTGATAGCGTACGAATTACTGAATAACGGTAGTTACGCAACCGCAAGTGGCAACTAAACCAAAAAGGTCCATAAAAGTCCACAAAAACTTGTCAATATTCCTCCATACTGCTCGTCCAATGTAATCCAAGTGTCCTGAGTGGGTAGCGTCCAGAATGTACTGGAAACATTCTGTTAGGCTATAAAAATCTACTAAATGATGTGGTTTCCAGTAAATTCTGGACGCTACCCACTCAGGACACTTGGATTACATTGGATGAGCAGGATGGAGGAATATTGACAAGTTTTTGTGGACTTTTATGGACCTTTTTGGTTCAGTCGCCGGTGAACTCCATTATATAAAAGTTGGGGGAAAATGAAAACCTGTCCGATCTGCGGCTGCATTTGAGATATTAAAAAGTGCTCCAGAGTCCTGCTCAGCATGAGGATGAGGAGAAGATGAAGGACCATCATTCTGTGGGTGTACTATTCCTTTTAAGGGGGTATAGAAGAAGTTTTTGGCAATTCAGAAGGCAGAGATTGTTAGAGTATTTGAATAAAGCAAAATTAAGGAAGACCAGCCTGCTAGATTCACAGCTCCCACCACGGTCACAGCACAACGTGCAAAAGCCAGGTAGGTGCAGATTCTCCCATCATGTCACAAAAGCAAGTAAAACAGATGTTATTGTCTGAACGTCGCTAACTGCTAGCAGAATGGTTGTTAGCTACTTGCTGTTAACATCAGACAAGAATGTGCCACTTCCGGCACATACAGTCGTATTACTCTCACTAATCAATAATTCTCATTGATCGGTCTCACCTATGACCCGTTGAACTCCCCGTCCATCACTCCTCCAAAGGTAGTAAGAGTGATTGACGAGCCAATAGACAAATAAAACATGCAATGAATGCAGAAATGATCGGCGAACACCAATGAATGTTATCTTGCGGGTTGGAAACCATTGACCTAAAACACACACCTAGCCATCACTGCCATTTCCCACAAACTCCAAAAGTGAAGCATAATTTAATTTACTCAATTCAGTTGCAACATCCTGAATTAGTCTTTCTAAACCGGTACCAGACCCAAAGTACCAGTCATACCAGTGAGAGAACTGGAGACAGAGATGATGTCATCCATGAGCTGAAAGTGAATCTGACTTTAAAGACCCAGAAAAGTTCAGCTTTCCTCTCTGATGCCTTAAAAACGGATGAAATCATATTTCGTTTTACATATCGGACCGAGCCGAGGGGCCACGTGGAAAACAGAAAAAGCAAAGTCGGAGGTAAGTCAGCCGCGAGTGTGTTCGGCTCGTTGTAAATCAATGATAAAGGTAAACAAGCAGTGAAATATAAATAAAAACAAGCTTCAGTTTGCTGTTCAGTCAGGAGCAGCCGCTGAATAATGCTAACTCTGACAATGATTAATGATTTCCCCGTCTGTGTGCGAGCGCCAGTGGCTGACCGTTTGTCCATACTTGTAGATGTGTGTGTGTGTGTGTGTGTGTGTGTGTGTGTGAGAGAGAGAGAGAGAGAGAGGAAATGAGGTGACCTGTTGTCTGTGAGCGCGCTCCAACAGAATGCCTCGTCAGACGTCTGGGGACAGTCGGCCAATCAGCTCTTCTCTCTGTCTGCTGCCCCAGACACACAAACACACACACACACACATGAACACACAAAAAGGATGAAACGCACAAGGAAGGACATGAACCACACTGATTAATATGCACACACACACAGAAGTGACTCAAGCTCACTTTTTTGACACAAACCTGTGCACAAACTCTGCGCGCTGCTCTCATGAGTGTTTGTGTGTGTGTGTGGTGTGTGTGTGTGTGTGTGTGTGTGTGTGTGTGTGTGTGTGTGTGTACCAAGCAGCAAACGCTGCTGGACAACAGTGAGATACTTCTGGGTCGCCCAAAAATTGTAGTTCTTTCTTCATCCACTAGGGGCTCCAAATTCCCACAGACTCCCATGTTAAAAAGACCAACTTCACAGCAGAAATAAACATGTTTACAGCAGAAATAAACATGTGTGCAGCCGGAATAAACATGTTTACAGCAGAAATAAACATGTTTACAGCAGAAATAAACATGTTTACAGCAGAAATAAACATGTTTACAGCAGGAATAAACGTGTTTACAGCAGAAATAAACATGTTTACAGCAGAAATAAACATGTTTACAGCAGGAATAAACGTGTTTACAGCAGAAGTAAACATGTTTACAGCAGAAATAAACATGTTTACAGCAGAAATAAACATGTTTACAGCAGAAATAAACATGTTTACAGCAGGAATAAACGTGTTTACAGCAGAAATAAACATGTTTACAGCAGAAATAAACATGTTTACAGCAGGAATAAACATGTTTACAGCAGGAATAAACATGTTTACAGCAGAAATAAACATGTTTACAGCAGAAATAAACATGTTTACAGCAGAAATAAACATGTTTACAGCAGAAATAAACATGTTTACAGCAGAAATAAACATGTTTACAGCAGGAAATAAACATGTTTACAGCAGAAATAAACATGTTTACAGCAGAAATAAACATGTTTACAGCAGGAATAAACGTGTTTACAGCAGAAGTAATTAGCATGTTTACAGCAGGAATAAGCATGTTTACAGCAGAAATAAACATGTTTACAGCAGGAATAAACATGTTAATAGCAGGAATAAGCATGTTTACATCAGGAATAAACATGTTTACAGCAGAAATTAGCACGTCTACAGCAGAAGTAAACACGTGTACAGCCGGAATAAGCATGTTTACATCAGGAATAAACACATTTTTTTTAATACTTATTTTAAGACTGGCCAAGTTTTTGTTTTTTGTTTTTTGTTTTTGCTTATAAAAAGCAAAAAAAAAATTCTTCCAATAGAACAAGCAAAATTTTCTTGAGAATATTTCTTGAAATAAGACGCATTGCTTGCATTCCTATATCTCACTGAAATGTTTCCCTTTAGTCTTATTTTGAGTGTGATGAGATATTTTGACTAGAAATTAGAAAAATATACTTGGTAAGATTTGAGTTTTTGCAGTGTGGGAATGCAAACTGCCTTCACTCTCAGCTCTTCAAAAACCAGCGGGTGACGTAGCAGAAGGTTCGTCCCCCTTTTTTTCGGTCTCTGGATGAAGTCCATCATGATGGTTCAGACTGGGACGCTTTGACAAAGATCAGATATGTATCTGATCTAGTATCTCATGTGAACGTGTCAGATTTGGGTCAGATTTGTAAATATTTGTGCTCTTCAGATGTAATAAAAGATCTGATGAGGTTCACGTGGGTAAAAAAGTCTGATCTGAGTCACGTTTGAGTCCGAAATGACAAAGTTCTGAAAGCTGCTTCCATCAGCCATCAGGCTTATCACTGACAAGTAAAAACACAAATATAGGGTGCCCAAATCTCTGCATGCTGCTATGATTCTGCTCATCACAGAAGTAATTACTGTATATGACACTGCCTCTTATTGTCAGAATGGATTAAAATGTGCTGATGCGACATAATGTTAGAAAATAAACCCATAGTTTTGGATGGGAACAGTGAGGCTGCAGCATGAGGACGGCTGAGTGATTGTTCAGCTGAAACTGGCAGCATGATTAATAATCAGCGTTCGATCAGTCTGTCTCCGGGCAGATTTGTGTTTCTGTGGTTTTAAAACAGAATTGCAGTTCAGTTTATTCAATAGATGCTTTGTTCGACCAGACAAAGCACATGTGAAACCCCGCATCTTAATAAAAGTAAAACCTGTGCCTCCGCTTGTCCATTAGAACGCCACGAGCATTAAGCATCATACCACAAACGATCAGGTGCAACAATAGGACCCCATGAAAGCTCTAAACACAATGCATCACAAAAAACGAAATAATAATCTGCTTTTAAAATAAATTTCAGAATCATTCAAACACCACTACAAACAAACAAGTAAATAATGTATTTAAAGAATGCAAAATCCATTTAGATCAAAAAACGTTGCTTATCCATAATTCATTCTCCACTGCCTCCTCGCTTTGTGGTGTCAGAAAATCACCCACAATCTCAGAGTCCTTGACAGAAACTTGTACTTTATAAAGTTAAGAGTTATCTGAGTTTGAACATAAATTAAATTATATATTTATATTTTTTATCTTTTATCTAATCCAGAAAATGAATCTATTGAGATTTTCTTGGTTGTGGTGGAACGGGAAATTCTCATCACGATGTGGTGGAACGGGAGATTCTCATCACGATGGGTGGAATGAGAGATTCTCATCACGATGAGGTGGAACGGGAGATTCTCATCACGATGAGGTGGAATGAGAGATTCTCATCACGATGAGGTGGAACGGGAGATTCTCATCACGATGAGGTGGAACGGGAGATTCTCATCACGATGTGGTGGAATGAGAGATTCTCATCACGATGTGGTGGAACGGGAGATTCTCATCATGATGAGGTGGAATGAGAGATTCTCATCACGATGAGGTGGAACGGGAGATTCTCATCACTATGAGGTGGAATGAGAGATTCTCATCACGATGTGGTGGAACGGGGAGATTCTCATCATGATGAGGTGGAACGGGAGATTCTCATCATGATGAGGTGGAACGGGAGATTCTCATCACGATGAGGTGGAATGAGAGATTCTCATCACGATGAGGTGGAACGGGAGATTCTCATCATGATGAGGTGGAACGGGAGATTCTCATCACGATGAGGTGGAACGGGAGATTCTCATCACGATGAGGTGGAACGGGAGATTCTCATCATGATGAGGTGGAGCAGGAGATTCTCATCACTATGAGTTGGAACGAGAGATTCTCATCACGATGAGGTGGAACGGAGATTCTCATCACGATGAGGTGGAACGGGAGATTCTCATCACGATGAGGTGGAACGGGAGATTCTCATCATGATGAGGGAAACGGGAGATTCTCATCACGATGAGTTGGAATGGGAGATTCTCATCACATGAGGTGGAACGAGAGATTCTCATCACGATGAGTTGGAATGAGAGATTCTCATCGTGATGAGGTGGAACGGGAGATTCTCATCATGATGAGGTGGAACAGGAGATTCTCATCATGATGAGGTGGAATGGGAGATTCTCATCACGATGAGTTGGAAGAGAGATTCTCATCACGATGTGGTGGAACGGGAGATTCTCATCACGATGAGGTGGAACGGGAGATTCTCATCACATGTGGTGGAATGAGAGATTCTCATCACAGTGGTGGAATGAGAGATTCTCATCACAGTGGGGAACGGGAGATTCTCATCATGATGAGGTGGAATGAGAGATTCTCATCACGATGTGGTGGAACGGGAGATTCTCATCATGATGAGGTGGAACGGGAGATTCTCATCATGATGAGGTGGAACGGGAGATTCTCATCATGATGAGGTGGAATGGGAGATTCTCATCACGATGAGTTGGAATGAGAGATTCTCATCACGATGTGGTGGAACGGGAGATTTTCATCACGATGAGTTGGAATGAGAGATTCTCATCACGATGGGTGGAATGAGAGATTCTCATCACGATGAGGTGGAACGGGAGATTCTCATCATGATGAGGTGGAACGGGAGATTCTCATCACGATGAGGGGAATGAGATTCTCATCATGATGCGTTGGAACGGGAGATTCTCATCACTATGAGGTGGAATGAGAGATCCCGAAATCCAAAAAGAAGGGGGGTCCCCAAGGACAATAGGCCCAAACTTTAACCTACAGCCACGGGGACGCACAAGACACGGAACCACAGCACAAACCCACACCCCCAACCGCCACAAAAAACCACCCCAACAAACCAAACAACCCAAAAAAAAAACACAAACAAACCCCCAAAAAACCAAAAAAAAAACACCCCAACACCCCACAAACACAACACAAAAAAAAAAAAAAACAAAAAAAAAAACAACAGCGGGGCGCCCTTTCCTGTGGCTGGGCCCCCACTCACCCTATCACTGTTGACCCCGCCCCCTACTGGGCTCCTGCAGGAGCGCCCCTAACCGGTCTGGCCTGAGAACGACCCCAAAACGCCCCACAAGCAACCATATACAGGGGGGGGTGGGGGTGTGTGTGTGTTGGGGAAATATAGCTTTTGTGCGGGGGAGCATTTTAAAAATTTTTTATTTTTAAAAGCACGGCCGCAGAAAAGCGCATAAAAAAAAATACCACAACAACCAACAAAAAAACTCACACGAACACCACAAAAAACCACACAAAAAAACCACAACAACACAAAAAGAACTAACAGAACAAACCATCACACAACCACACAACACCCAAAAAAACCAACAACAACCACAAAAAACACAAAACAACCACACAAACAACCCAAAAAAACCCACAAAAAACCTCAAAACAACCATCACAGAAACCATCACAGGGGAACGGAACCACAAGAAAGAGACCACACAAAAACGAACAAAAAACAACAACACAAAAAAAACTAGAAGAATCCACCACATAGGAACGGAGATCTCATCACATAGGAAAACACAGGGAAAAATCTCATCACATGAGGTAAAGGGAGATTCTCATCAATAGGTGAACGGGAGATTCTCACAAGGGGAACAGGAGATTCTCATCATATGAGGGAACGGGAGATTCTCATCACGATGAGGGGAACGGGAGATTCTCATCATGATGAGGTGGAACGGGAGATTCTCACCACGATGAGGTGGAACGGGAGATTCTCATCACGATGAGGTGGAACGAGAGATTCTCATCACGATGAGGTGGAACGGGAGATTCTCATCACGATGAGGTGGAATGAGAGATTCTCATCACGATGTGGTGGAACGGGAGATTCTCATCACGATGAGGTGGAACGGGAGATTCTCATCACGATGAGGTGGAACGAGAGATTCTCATCACGATGAGGTGGAACGGGAGATTCTCATCATATGAGGGGAAGAAGAGATTCTCATCACATAGGTGGAACGGGAGATTCTCATCACATGAGGTGGAACGGGAGATTCTCATCACATGAGGTGGAATGGGAAATTCTCATCACATAGGTGGAAGAGAGATCTCATCACATAGGTGGAACGGGAGATTCTCATCACAAGGAAATATATAATGTGGGGGACAGGAGATTCTCATCACATGAGGTGGAACGGGAGATTCTCATCACGATGAGGTGGAACGGGAGATTCTCATCATGATGAGGTGGAACAGGAGATTCTCATCATGATGAGGTGGAATGAGAGATTCTCATCACGATGAGGTGGAACAGGAGATTCTCATCGTGGATTAACTGTGTGATGCTTTCATGTCAACATGGAGCTACATAAACACTGAGCTGATCATGTGAAGTCCTCATCAGCCATCGCAGGTCAAACTCATAACATTCTCTTCCTTTCCCCCATCATCTTTAAAAAAAAATATTTTATTATCCTAAACATAAAATCTAATCCATTTTTACCAGATTTATTACAACCAGATCCGCGAGTTTCTGCTGTTTCAGCAGCTGATCCCAAGCATACTGAGTTGAAAATTCAAATCTCTTCTTCTTTAATCCACAAATTCTCATGAGTCTCAACAACCCAGCTGGTTGATGAAAAGGTTTTCATGTTGCAGTTTTTGTGAACTTCACTCATTCACTCTTCGCTGCATTTCAGATGAAACTCTCTAAAACTTTGATAATGCCGTTAAATTCTCCGCCTGACCCGCATGGTCAGTTCCGATAAACTCATTAACAGTCTCAGGTGAGTCACAGTTTGCCGCGAGGCCTCGTGCTGCGTTGCAGATCCCCTGATCTGTCTGGTGAGACATCCCCGTTGCTGATTCAGTCTGACACCACACAGAGACCTGATGTTTCCAACATCCACTGCAGCTGCAGAGAACAACCTGCCCTTCGCTTTCTCCTCACTCTGCAGCAGCAAACACAGCAGCATCCCTCCCTCCTCCCGCCAGCCGTCTGTCTCTCCTCACCCTCAGCGAGAGCCTCCTCCGCTCATAAATAGCTGAACACCTTCGGTTGGGCTCCAGGTGGTGGATCCAGGATCAAATCTCAGTCAGAGCAGATACAGCAGACTCCTTTCTGCTTTTTCCTGCACACCTGCGTTGCCTTATGTCGGCAATACCTGCCTCACCGGGTACTGACGGCCAAGGACACCTTGTCTACCTCAGAGAGGATGAAGGATCCTGAAAAGCAGTCGATGCCTTAAAATGAGAGGAAGTTATTACTGTTTGATGTGTTTATGCACGATAAGAAAAGTTTCCACCGATACCAGAGGTGTAAATCACCGGTTTGATCATGATTTGATATATCGATACAGTCAGGGTTCCCACGCGTCCTGGAAGCCGAACATTTTTCTAGTCATGGAAAACGCATGGAAAATGATAAAAAAAAAAAGAGTAAAATGTCCTGGAAAAAGATTTTTTTCTCCCTCTGCTTTGTCTCCGCAGCGTCTTTGTCACCGCTTCGTTTCTACTTCATCTTCGTTTCGTCTCTTTTTCGCCTCTTCTTTGTCTCCACTTTGTCCTAGTCTTCAACTCTTCTTTATCTCCATTTCGTCTCTTCTTCATCTCTGCTTTGCCTCTCCTTTTCGTTTCCACTTTGTCTCTTTTTGTCTCCGTCTCGTCTCTTCTTCGCCTGTTTCTTGTCTCTTCTTTGTCTCCGTCTCGTCTCTTCTTCGCCTGTTTCTTGTCTCTTCTTTGTCTCTGTCTCGTCTCTTCTTGGCCTTTTTGTCTCTTCTTTGTCTCTGCGCCATCTTTTCTTTGTTTCCGCTTCGTCTCTTCTTTGTCTCCGTCTTGTCTCTTCTTCGCCTGTTTCTTGTCTCTTCTTTGTCTCTGCGCCATCTCTTCTTTGTTTCCGCTTCGTCTCTTCTTTGTCTCTCGTCTCGTCTCTTCTTCGCCTGTTTTTTGTCCCCTTTTCGTCTCTTCTTCATTTCTGCTTTCTCTTTTTTCGTCTCCGCTTTGTCTCTTCTTCGTCTCCACTTTATCTCTTCTTCGTCTTCACTTCATCTCTGCTTCATCTCTGCTTCGTCGCTGTACAAAATAGAAGCTACAATTGTCGAACACTTCTCCAAAAACTCCGGTTGGAATTTATTCGTCTATGTTGTGATAACTTGACCTTGAATGTAGCAGCTGGAAAAGTCCTGAAATGTCCTGGAATAGTCCTGGAAAATAACTTCAAGAAAAACGTGAGAACCCTGCACAGTGGATAGGCGATTCAGTGTCTGCCGATAGGCTATCTCAAATTCAGTCATGATACGATTTTGATTTGATTTGATTTAGGATCCACCGATCGCTATAAAACGATCTAAAACAACATTACAAGTTATAAACAAGGTTATTGTTTCTTCACATAACTGTAAGCTTTGCAGTTTAGTCTCCCAGTGTCATATCTGTTCATTGCACATGTTTTTGTATTTTTGTTGTGAAAATTTTGTGTCACAGGACCTTCAACATAGAGTAATTTTCAAAATAAAAGTGGGCATGACATCGATTTTTGGTCGATTTTGGGCGTTTGGATCGATTTACAATCAATACATCAATCTATATCAATGTATCGATTATAGATTGATGTGTTGTTACACCCCTCACCAAAACCGATTGCTGATAATTTTCTGCCTCTCATAGCTGATACCATAGCCCCGGATGTTTTGAGTCTAGCCCCGGGTATGAATTTACTGTTTAACCACCTTTTTAACCACCTGTTTAAAAAAAGTCCGCTGAAAGTCCAAATGACCCAGCTGACTACCAGCACTTGAACGTACCATGAATGCGCGGGTCCAGCCGAGCTTCCGTTGGTGTGGTGTGTGAGTGAGTGTGTGTGTGTGAAGTCCGAGGTCTGATTAGCCCCCATCTGTCAGATGAAGCTAAAGTAAGTTTGTCAGCTCCGTGTGCGCATGTGCAGAGGAGAGCAGCAGTCAGATTAAAGTATCAGCAGATGATGAGAGCGGAGATGGACAGAAAATATGAGAAAGCAGCAGTTACATCCTCAGCTTTTCAGCAGGAAAGTAAAAGGTAAGATATCACAGTGGTGACTCTTTTTTTCTCCTTAAAAACAATATGAAAAAGTCAACATGAAACCCCCCAACATAAAAAACGAGGCTGAAGTTAGCAGCAACTCCTTTCCCAGCTTCTGTTTCGATTTTGGCTTAAAGGGCAATTCCACTCAAATAATTTTCTACTGACAACATTTAACGAGGTCCTGTGTAAAAACTACAGCATGTAGACTTTTCAAGCCTGGACTCAGATGTTCTTTAGGGACTGTAGGTTAATTAAAGCTCTGTTTCTGATTTGTGAAACCTATGAGAAAATGAGAAAAAAGGAGGAGAAGAAAACAAATGAGTATGAGAAAAGGAGAACAAGTGATGGAAAGAGAACAAATTAGGAAGAAAAAAGAGCAAATAATGAGATAAGAAGAGCAGGTGAGAAGAGAACGTGATGATGAGGGGTCAGTGATGAGTCAAAGAGAAGACAAAAGGTATATGAACTGTTCTGCCTGAGTGCAGCGAATGTGTGTTAGCAACATAATGATCAACATTTCATTGTTGATTTTGTGGTTAGTTAATTTTTTTAAATTAAAATGACTATTATCCATCCATTATGTCTATTATTGCCTTCTGAAACACATTTTTGTAGCGAAAGACAAGAGAAAAGCTCATCTAATTTTTTCAAATTTACACCTGCCGCGACTCCGGGCTAAGCCCAGGTTGTCCTTAAAGGCTGGAGACGCCCTTGCACACAAATGCAGATTAAGAAATGTCCTATGTTATCAGCTTCAGCATCAAGCTATGGGTACATTAACTCTGCAGGTGTTGGCCAGGTTTAGTATTTAACCAAGAAATCTTACAATATATGTTGCAATTGTTCGTTTTTAAGCTGAAAATTTAGTATTAGAGCATGGCGTAAATCGGTCCTTGAGGGCTTCAGTCCTACAAGTTTTTAAGATTTCCTACTTCAACACACATGACCCAAAATAAATGGATCCAACAGCTTATTCTGCACAAAATGACTGCGTTTACATGCAGCCAATAACCCTTTTATAACTGAAAGGGTTATAAAATTTACACCTGGTGCGACTCCGGGCTAAGCCCAGTTTGTCCTTAAAGGCTGGAGACGCCCCTGCCAATACCGATAACCGATAAGTTCATATTTTTAAAATGTAATTTAATCTTCATATAATCTGCAGTTTGGGCTCTGGATGCAGCGCGATATTAAAGGTGATATTGATTCTGCCTAATCTATAGCAGCAAACAAAAAGTTTGTGCTATTTACATGGTTTTCTTTTTTCAAGTAATCACACAAAAATGTGGTCGTATTGTTCCCATCCACCATGATTAAAAAAAGAAATAAAAAGAAACAAACAAAAAAATGTTCCGTGGGTTGGTTAACTGGTTAATTTAGTTGACAACTTTTTGATTTACAATGTGATATTTCCTCATTTCAGGAAGCTTTTTAAGATCCGGCTGAGGGTAGCGGATGAAAACGAGGCTTTTGGCAAAATCTGCCGTATTTAAACGTTTTTTGTGTGTTTTATATGCTCAAATTCACAACTAAAATTAGAAAAAATGTCAGTTAATATCGAGTTGATATTGATATTCAGCTTTAAAGCCAATTTAGGTCGATACCAATTTCGGGCCAATTATATTGTGCATCACTAGTTTGATGAATCACGTTGCATTCGTGTACCTGTTGAGCTCTTCTGGAAAAGAAATGGATTGCTACCGTATTAAAATAAAAACTCATTTGGAGCCAGTTTTTTAAAAGATTTAATCCGGATAAAAGTTTTCCAGATTGGATCAAATCTTTAAAATGAGTCATTAAAATAAAATAATTGAATAAAACACTTTTTTAAATATGTGGAGCGTAAAAATGACAGAAAGAGATGCACCAATCCATTTTTTTTCTGTTCCAATCCGATACCGATACCTGGGCTGAGAGTATCGGCTGATATCTGATATCGATCACATATTATTGTTGAATGAATTAATTGTATATCTTGTCATGTGAGTGAAGGCATCAAGCTTGACAGAAACATTTAGCCTTGTTGAAAAAGAAACGTAACAAATTGATCGATATAAATGTATTTAATTTTATTTATTAAAAAATAACAAATTGTACATTTATTATATTAATAAAAACAAAAATGACTGGATCGGCCACATTCATCCGATACCTGATCCAGCTGATTTGTCAATATTTGAGCCGATATCTGATCTGGGTATTGGATTGGTAATTTAAAAATGAGAAATATGTGACAAATGTGAACATAAATGACCGTTCCCAGAGCCGGACTCGTGGCTGCAGCAGATCCGCCGCATCGTCCATGGCTGCAGTCATTCCGAGCTGCCTTCCTCACGCTCTGCAATTTGCTTTGTGGAACAGAAAATGGATGTCTGATATCTAAAGTGTACATCTACATCGATGGCTGCCCAGCAGGTGCCCGTGCAGAAAGCTGCGCCCCGCCTGCACGGGCCCGCTCGGACCCCCCGCGAGCGCGACAGAGACAGGAAGAGCGGAAGAGACGTCGGAGGTCTGAAGGAGATGAGGATGGAGGGAGGAGCGAGGGTAGGAATACAAGGGAGGAGGAGAGAGGCTATGATTGCCAGCCAGCATGTAGCCGGTAATTACAATGTTGTCTTCTCTCTCTCTCTCTCTCTCCGTCTTTCTCTCCCTCTGCCAGCCATTCACACCTTCCTGTCTTACAAGCCTGTGTGCTCAAGGTTAATGGCAAGTTGGAGGCGATCGGCTAAATAAAGACTCTTATTCACATGACACGTAGAGTCACCAGACTTTTCTGAGGCTGTGAAGGTACGAAGATGCTGAAAGCATCTCCGCAGAGTTCAGACGGTCCGCAGTCAGACAGATGGCCGACCGGCGGAGGAAAGTAAAGCTTTTAAGCAGCCACAGGCCTCGAACATTTTAATGCTCATGAGCGACTTTCTGCAGGGAGAAAATCCCCACTGTAAAATAAATTTAGAAAAGTTAAAAACACGTCTGTCTGCAGCTTCGTGGAATAATCCAGGAGGCAGCTTGAAGAATTTGGTGAAAATCAGGGAAACTGCATTGCAGCTTTAAAAACTTCATCCCATCTCTAAAACACGGCGGAGGTGGTGTCATTGTTTGGGCTGCTTTCACTGCAGAATACCAACATCAACCATGTTTCCATGTACAAACTCTCTTCAGTCAGGTCACAGCTCTAATCAGACGTAGACAGTTTACATCAGGGGTGCCCACGTCCTCCAGAGCAACAATCCTGCCATTTTTAAAGCATAGCCTCTCCAACACATTTGAGTCAAACGATTAATTCCCTCATGCGGGGCTGGTAACGCGCCATTCATTTGATTCAGGTGTGTAGCAACTAAAACGTGCAGGATAGCAGCAGTGTTCATTTTGACTAGGGCTGTGTTTAAAAAAATCGATTTTCTGATTCTGAATCGATTCTCATATTAATTTCATATTAAAGATCGATTCATATGTCAAAAGATAGATTTTTCTTATCTTTTTTTAAAATGACCATTTAATGTGCTGTCCCCGGTTAAGTGCAGTGGCTCAGCCGCTCCGCTAGGGGGAGATAGTGAGCTGGACAGAGTGTAGGACTACTGAAGCTAGTGCAGTGCCAGAAGAAGGCTAAGTGGGGCTGGTACAAGTAGTTTCTAAAAATTCAGTTTAAACAGAGGAAACATCTGCCTGTAAGTACTTTAATAAATGCAGTTAATGTTCATGATCGAGGTGAAATTGATACTTTCTATTTTGTATGTTATCGTTGAAGTTACTACGTAGATGCTAATTCTGTTAGCATGTCAATGGCATTTTCCATTAATAGCTAGCATCGAGCTAGCGGGTTAGTCGCTAGTCGTTTTAAATTTTAAATGCTGACTTACTGTGTATTTTGCCTCACTGAATCATAATTTTGTGAATTTTTATTATTTGTTTCCTGTTAATTGAATTACTGTTGTGAATGTAGTCTTTTTTAAATTGGAGGGTGTGAATTATTTTGTGGATGACTGTATCTGGGGAGAGGGTTTGGTTTGGTCCTTACAGCCACCATTAACTACATTACTTCATTCATTCGTTCTAGAGTATTAATATAATACTAGAATAATATGTTGCATAACTACAGAGTTATGGAATTTGGGTAAAGGCTAAACATTTTTTCAATACCAGCAAACCAAATTGAGATCGGATTGATATCGAATCGTATCGAAATCGGATTGGATCGGACAGATCAAAAATAATCGATTTCAAAACCATAAGAATCGGAATCGAATCAATTCTTGAAATCTGAATCGATACCCAGCCCTAATTTTGACAGCAAACTTTGATTTAGTTTTTGTCATAATTTTGTGATCTTTATTCAATGAATTTTAGTTTAGTTTTAGTCAACAAACATATATTATAAATAGGGATGCACGATAAGCAATTTTTAAAACCGATACCGATAATCGATAAATTTCAGCTCCTAAAGGCCAGTAATTATACCAAATCAAAAATCCTAACTGTATGGGGTAGTTTGTGACTAAAATAAGAAGGGAAAGTGGTTTGGAAGCAGTTTTGGGTCTCAGCGAGCAATATCTCAGCAAGAAAAGCTTAAAAGTGAGATTTTCAACTTCTGCACGTTCGAACTTAAAAATTCCAACTTTATGGGCCATAAGTTATCGGGGTAAATCGTCATGATATTGGACTTATCGGAACAACGTCATAATTTCCTGTCATCTGCCTGATAATTATCGTACATCCCTAATTATAGCTGACTAAAATACAGTAGAATCAGCCGACTAAAATATCAGCTAAAATGTAAATGAGCAAGTTTGAATGTACAACGCTTGCACAAACACAGATTTTGCCTTTTTGAAAGAAAAAGCACATTTAAATGCAATTTGCCTTGCTTTTTTAAATATATATATCTGTATATATACATATGGATATATATATGTATATATCTATATATATGAATAATTAGACAAAATAAGAGTCAGTTTGGCGCCTTAGAATAACAGGCATTGTTCATTTGTAAATAGTTTTTTTTTTAAAACACGTTTCAAGTCATTTTTTTTTATCGTATCAAAATAATGAGTCAGTTCTTCTTTCAAAAATAACTAAGTTTGCAGCAGCACACCAACATTTCTCTGTAGTGTCGGCATGGTTACCTTTGCATGGATTTCAGGACGACTGGCCAGCAGATGTGGCTTCAGGTTGGTGGTTTCTGCTTGTCTTTGTCGGTTTACACAAAGTCTTGTTTTATGTCGCGTCATTCCGTCATATGTGAGACAGCGTTTCTGCTGGTATCACATACTGACACGTCTTCCAATAGTGATGCAATCTGAGGGATTACGGCTGGTCTAACAGCTAGGGAAGTTCCTTATTGGCCTTTTACCGATAAAATTGGGAATATTGTCCCAATTTTAATTTCCAATATCTGAACTTCTGAGTCAGGTGTGTTGAAACGTCAGTGAATATTGAACCAGTTTCTCCAACTATTAACTGAACTTATGCATTTGGTTTTTTTTTAGGCTTTCTTATGTGAAAACTGAGAAACTGAAAGCTTTCAAACTTTAGCTTTATTGATTTATTGGCCCTCAGCCGAGCTGCAAGAACCTGCCTTGCTGTATTAATAAAGGTTGATCTTTGTTGGAGAGACATGGCAAATGAGAGGAGAAAACAGATGGTTGAAGACTAGTTTTCAGTATGAGAGCTTCTTCAACATAAACACGCGATTATCGTTCAAAACTGCTGTTGAAAATCTAATTTATCGCTGATTGGAGGTCATTTTTTTACTGATCCATCATTGGCACAGAAAATCTCAATCACATCTTTACAGCTGATATATTTGATGTTATTTTAGATTCTGTCTGTAATTATTCCCTGCAGAAGACAGATCCGATGCTTCAGAGGCGTAAATGTTTGCGTGCAGCCCTCCACCGTTTATTTACATGAGTGGCTGAAGTAGGCCAGTCTGGCCTGAAGAGCCTCCTCAGTGAAAACCTCTGATATCTTGTGTTTCTGACTCTCAGCCCTTTCCTCCCCCTCCTCCTCCTCACCACTTCACCCCAGCCTATTTTCTCCTCTCAGTCTCATTTTCTCAGCTTCCTCTCTCCTGCTGTCTTGCGTCATTTCTTGCATTTTTTTCCCTCCCTCATCTCTCTTTTCTCTCTCCCACTGTCTTGCTCATTGACTTATCATTCTGCTTTGCTTGATTCATCCCCCTCCATCCTTGCTTTTTCTATCACATATCCACACACACATGCACTACACCAGCTCGTCCTCTCCTACCTCCTGCTCTCCTCTCCTACTCATTCACCCCAATCTCCATCTCTAGCCTGCTCCTCTCTGGTTTTTATTACTGTCACAGGAGGCTTTCTCTCTCCCTGCCTGCCCCCGTCTCTCTTTGTCTCTGTGTTTATGAGCAGAGCTATATTGAGAGCGTCTGGCTGGTAGACACCGAGGAGAAGAAGGGGCGAGAGTGCATGACGAGGCTAAAGGAGAGAGGGATGACATGAAACGCAAGGACAGACGAGCAGTAGGACATGCAATAATGAAAAGAGTGGTGTGAAAACTGCAAATAAAGCTAAATAAAAATATGTTTTATGTTTACTTGCAGATAATGTAAACCAAAAATATCTCATCAACTTAAAGGTGACACCTGCAAATTTTTCATCAGAACAATAATTTGTCTAAAATAATACATCCTCAGAACATCTAGAGGGGTGCAGAATAAAAATATTTATTTTACCCAAAATTCTTTGTGTAAAACATAAATAATTGTTTAATCAATTTTTTTCCAAAACATATAAATATTTACATCTGATTACCATGCTCATGTCTACGCTGAAGGATTCTGCAGCATTAGCAGTAGTCCAGGAGTCGCTGGCTCGATTTTTCTACGGTTGTGTGAGAAAGTGTTTGCCCCTTCCTGATTTCTTTTTTTGTGATCAACTTTTTTATTCATGCATAACTGTGTTTGACAAAGTTATATTTGTTAGTTGCAGTAGTCAAGCACATTTTCCCCCTTTTCTGGTCCCCCTCTTCATGTAATTCCCCTAATGATGGGCATTGTAGAAAATATATAATAAAAGGAATATAAATATAAACATATAAATATAAAAAAGAGGGGGAAAAAATGAA
Source organism: Atherinomorus stipes (assembly GCA_023101725.1). Taxonomy (NCBI): domain Eukaryota; kingdom Metazoa; phylum Chordata; class Actinopteri; order Atheriniformes; family Atherinidae; genus Atherinomorus; species Atherinomorus stipes. The sequence goes on along the minus strand of JALJCO010005229.1, from coordinate 76,486 downwards.
AAAAAAGGATTCAGGATAGCACACAATACTACAATACTATACAACAAACAACAACACCATAAGTTCCCTACAGAGTGCTGATTTCCTCTGTCCAAAGACATCTGCAGAAACCGCATTGCATACATAGAAGTTATATACAATATGATACAGATAGGTTGTCATATTTTTTTTTGTTTTGTTTTTTTTTTTTTTTTTTTTTTTTGAAATTTGTTTTTTTGTTGAATTTTTTTTTTTGCTATTTAAAAAAAAAAAAAAAAAAAAAACCGGCTTGTTTTGTAGTGAAAATTTCCGAGGAGGAGTGTGGGGGTATTTTTTTTCTTTTTTTTTTTTTTTTTTTTTTTTTCTTTTCTCTTTTATTTCTTTTTTTTTTTTTTTTCTTTATTAAGATTATATATATTTAGTATAATACACCTATTATTATTTAATTTAGTATTTTTATATTATTTTTCCCTCCCCTTTTTCCTCATCAACATCCGCTCCCCCCTCCCCCCTCCCCCCTCCATCCCTTCCCCCCTTGTGTTAAAATTTTTTTGTTTGGGTTTTTTTTTGTTTTTTCTTTCCTTTAATTTTTTCCCGAAAACTTTAAACACATTTTCCCATATTTTTTTTGTTTTAATAAATAAACCCCTCATTTTTTATTTTATATTTTTCGTGTCTCCTCTCGGGGGGGCTTTTTTTTTTAATTTTATAATATTTTTCCTTTCTACGATTCTTCTCCTCTCTCTCTCTAAATTTTCCTCCCCCCTTTTTTTTTCAAAGAATTTTTTCTCTCTCTTTCTCTCTAAAAAAAGGGGTCACAATGATTTCTCTTCCCCCTTAACAACACTTTTACATACAATTATTTAAAAACTTTCCCAATTACACTTTTTATGGATAACAGAGAAAATAAAACAAAAAAGTAACAAAGAGAATCAGGTATTTAATCCTCATTTAAGTTACAAGATTTCATGAAACATCAGATAATTTGTAAGTTAGACCAAGATGAAATATTTTCAGTTTTCGCTCCATCCCTCCCTGATTTATGTTTTTGCACTTTCGGCACACTTATATGTTTCACATCATCAAACATGTTTAAATGTGAGACAAAAATAACACAAGTAAACAGAAAATGCAGTTTCTAAATGCATTTTCGTTTTTATTAGTAAGTATTAGGGAATATCCAAAACCGCCATGGCCCTGTGTGAAAAAGTGATTGGGACTTGGGAAAATACTCTGGATTGACGAGACAAAAGTTGAACTTTTTCGAAGGTGTAGGTCCCATTACATCTGGTAAAAAGTAACATCACACCAGCAGTAAAATATGGTGGTGGTAGTGTGATGGTCTGGGGCTGTTTTGCTGCTTCAGGACCTGGAAGACTTGCTGTGGTAAATGGAACCATGAATTCTGCTTCTACCAAAAAATCCTGAAGGAGAACGTCCGGCCATCTGTTGGTGACCTCAAGCTGAAGCGCACTTGGGTTCTGCAGCAGAACAATGATCCAGAACACACCAGCAAGTCCACCTCTGAATGGCTTAAGAACAACAACATGAAGACTTTGGAGTGGCCTAGTCAAAGCCCCCACCTGAATCCCATTGAGATGCTGTGGCATGACCTTAAAAAGGCGGTTCATGCTGGAAAAGCCTCCAATGTGGCTGAATTACGGGGTGTGATCAGGGTTCTGTAGCATCGATCCAGGAGAGATAATACAGTAACATCTGCTGCCTTCAAGAACCACGTGTAAATTTGTGTGTAAATTATTATCCCAGTGTTTAATAGATGAAGTCAGACCAACACTTCCAGACTCCGGTGAAACACTGACTTCCGTCATGTTCAGCGCTTCCTTGCAGAGATCTCAGGAGACGTTTTACTTTCTCTCTTTTCCTCCTTTAACAGTAATAATCTCATGAAGCCGAGTGCCGCTCAGATGTGAAGACAATGCACAAAGAAGTTTAACCGGCTGAAGGAGCACACAACCTGGAGCCCTGATGAGTCATCCAGTCTTTCCCTCCCTCTGTGGGTTTATATTTGGAGGAAGACAACAAAGCCTCCAGCTCTGAATATTTAAAAATCGGAGGTGGATGTGTAATGGCAGCAGCTACTGTGAATCATTAGCAGAGAAGTTTTTAGTCACTGATTACCGCATCTCCATCTCCCTGCAGGCAGAATAGATGCCATCACCAGAAGCCAGATTACCAGACCTTCTTGATCCTGGGGTGCAAAAACTGCCGCCTTTCCTGCTTCTGATGCGGCTGAATTCTGTTAAATGTCTCCTGAAATGAGACGAGGAGTCACAGAAACACTTCTGGCTCCAAGAGGATCATGATGGTCAAACTCAAGCTTCCAGAACGGCAGTTCACAAATCAGTGGGTGACTTCTCAGCAGCTGCGTCACATCCCTGGTAAGATTACGCATTATCTTCTTATTCAGCTGTGCATCGACGGATCATCACTTACGGGTTGACAGGAAAATCCTTCATGGTTTTAATGGTAAATGGCCCTGAACTTTTTATCTTGGGGGCACAATTTATATTTATGGTTCCCTGATGTATCACAGATTTAATAGAGATGCTCTGACACAGTTTTTCTCTGATCCAATACCGATACCGGGGCCGAGGATATCGCGATATCCAATGCAACTGTTGAATGAATGAACCTTCCATGTGAGTGAAGGCATCAGACTTGTTAAAAAAGGTAACAAATTAAATATAGATATAAATGCTCTTCAAGGATAACTTCTTTTTTTTTTTTAACCTGGATCTTATTTCTTGGAGTTCATACGTGCATTTACTCACTGGTAAAATTCCTGCATCACTTTGACTCCTTTGGAAGATATTACGTTGAGTTGCACTCTGGCATACATCCATATAACGGGAGACATGGGGCAGCCTTTCTATAAGACATGATCTGCAGAAAACTCCTTTATTTCATTAATACTTGAAGGAGAATGAACAAACGAACGGGTGCTATTGTCCTGTGAGGTCAGAGTTTGGCTGATTGCAGTTTGTTGGTGTCTGGGTAGCTGCTCTTTCAGCTGCACTGCAGCAGCACGCATTGGGAACGTGAGACCTGTAGAGTCCAGAAAAAACTGCGAGAACTAACAAAGAACTAACCCTGAACTCACAGGACAAAAGTACTCGTTCGTTCGTTCATTCTACTTAAAGTATTGGTGAAATGAAGGGGTTTGCTGCAGATCATGTCTTATAGAGAGGCTGCTCCGTCTCTCCCGTTATATGGACGTACACCGAAGGGCGACTCAATGTAATATCTTCCAAAGGAGTCAAAGTGATGCAGAAATTTTACCGGTGAGTAAATGCACATATAAACTCCAAGAAATAAGGTCCAGGTTGGAAAAAAAAGAAAAAAGTTATTTCTAATATTATTTATTAACAAATAACAAAGCAAAAAGAAATAAATATGACTTCTCTGCTCTGCGTGATGATGTAACCGGCGCTGCAAACATAGAGCTGAAGTGACCAATCGCTGTAACCACATTGTTGTGTATGTTAAGAAATGACTGGACCGGCCTCATTCATCCGATATCTGCTCCAGCTAATGAGTCAAGATCGGAGGCGATCGGAGTCAGTTCTGATGCTGACCGGGATCAAAAGGGTTAAGCTGTAACATGTGTTTTTACATTGAAAAATGACATAAACAGGAAATCCTGGCTGTGAGTGTTCGGGGTTGGGATCCATGCTGATGTCCTGTAGGAAGCTGGATCCGGCTCTGAGCTCGTCTGGGCTTAAATATGAGGCAACTGGCTGCAAAGTGAAAGCAGCGCTGGTGAAGCTGTGCTGTTTACGGAACCAGGGAGACAATGAAACCCGATCCATGTGTTTAAAGGCTGTTGAGACTCACGGACGGGACTTTAAAACCGTGTTAACAGCTCCTCTGTCACTATTTTTACTTTGTGAAGGGTAAAAATTCAGTTTTATATATGTGTGACTCCTTATGAGATGATGTTACTGCAGAAGATGAGCGATCTGCATTTGTGAAGACACCGTTGCATGAGCATCTGTGATTGGCTGAAAGCATCCTGTGCCACCTGACCTCTGCTACCGGTTTCTACTGGAACAAAAGATTAGTAAAACTCCTCAGTTTGAGTTATTTAGATGGCAAAGTTGTGTATTTGAAGTGATACTCTTTGTAGAATTGGGTCCAAAGAATGACCGGGACGTCCAGCGTGGTGACGGATCATTGAAGACTGCGTATTTATGTGTAAACAGCGAACACATAACAGGGATGCGGCAGCGGAGCAGCCGTATGGCGTTCCTGCTCTGAGCAGGTGGAGGGAAAAGCGCGGCTTCTCAGCCATATGTGACGAAGCAACCGGTCAATAAAGAGAAAGACGGGGATGAAAACAGCAACTCTGCGTATCTCTCCTTCCTCATTCGGAGCTGTGCAAAGTTCAGATTCCAAATCAGGCTCTTACTTGTGTAATAATGACTGTTTTCATCAGGACCAGTGGTGCCGGGGTTTGAGATGAAATAATGGGGCAAATAAATCAGCTCTGTAATTAGACTGGAGCTCCATCGCTCTCTGAAACAGCCTCAGTTTCTGCTGAAAATCTCCAGACTCTAAAACCTGTTGTTCCTGAAGGAGGGGGGCTGCTTTAGCCCAGAGACGATGGCTGCAGGTTGGATCACACGCAGGAGCTGCAGCTTCGTGAACAGGTCTTGTATTGGTCCTGTTCGGTAAAAACAAACTGGATTAAGCTGCTTTTAATGAAAAGTGTTGAATCTGATCTGCATACAAGGATAAAGCCAACCTGCCTGAGCATTTTTCACTTTCCTTAGTGTGTCTATCAGATGTAAGAATATAGTTTTTCACTCATTTACGGTAAAAGTAAAAGAAATTCTGGCTGCAGCCTAATGAGCTCTATGCACAACTCCTCTACTTCCTGAACTTAAAGTGGCTCCTCTCTTTCCTGTCTGTCATTACTGGATGAACTGATTAATGCAGGTGTGTCTGGCCAGTTACTGAGGTCAGGCACACCTGGATTAATCAGTTTGTCCAATAATGAAAGACAGGAAAGAGAGGAGATACCTTAAGTTCAGGAAGTAGAGGAGCTGTGCATAGAGCTCATTAGAGGCCTGCCTCGTGTAACTGCTGACGGGTTTTCATGTCATTTTATCCTGAAACTACAGAGAAATGTGTGTTCCTGATGATACGAGCAACTAAAACCAGACTTCCAGCCCATCCGCCATTGCCTGGGGAGCATTTCTGTACATTTGTAATGAGATCAGATGAGAATCTGACTTTTTTCTTCCCAACATGGAGGAAATGTGGAAGGACGTCACATTCCTGGTTGTTGGAACATCAGAGGAAAACTTTAATGTGGTAATAAGTGAAGAAGAAGATGACGGACATTTATTTCATGAAGATTTCTGCTGTCTGTGACAAAAGTGGACGCTGCTGCTCAGTCCACTGATGTCAGTGTGTTCGTATCGGGGAGGAATATCGGACACACAGAGGAGGAATAACAAAAACACCGTAAATTATGGTGAACACTCATTAATCTGACACTTTATTTCACGTATCTATGCTTCAGAAAATGACGCACGCATAACGTTCTCATGCTAGCTAATGCTAACAGAGACAGCTGTGGTTCATGCTAGCTAATGCTAACAGAGACAGCTGTGGTGTTGCTGAGAGTTAATGACTAATCTGGGAGATATTGTGAAATATCAGGTTATTTGCTCTGATCAGGGAAACGTTGGGACCAGAAAATAAAACCAGTTCAGTCAGAAACCCAAACGGATCAGGAAGACGGTGTCCTGCAGCCTTCTGAAACAATACCAAAAGCCAAATATGGAAGAAAATAGAAAAGGAACCACCTTTGTTCAGTTTTTTAAACTTTGATAAGTAATCAGAGATGTGCGTGTTCCAGTGTGGCTTGTCATTAAAGCCAGTTTTCGGAGATGAATAATAGTTCACATGAACGCTCCGATGTAGAAAATAATTTGTCAGAATAAGTCAGAGATCTGTGGATAACATCCCTGTAGGTTATCGTGAGCTTAGACGACTGTCCAACGTTGTAAATCCAGATGTTCACGCTGCTTTCCATGTTAGCAGATACGTGGTCATTGGGACTCGTTCTCTTTGCAACGGCGGCGCCGCAAGATGGCGCAACACACAAAACGCTCGTTGGATTAGTCTGTACTTTGGACCGTCTTTACCCCAAACACTGATTTAACACAGCTGTACTTGCCCAGAATTTCCAGGTAAGTATGTGTTTGTTACATACATAAATGTAAGTATACATGTTACACGTACTTTAGCATCTTGCAGTTTCAGTCTTGCCATCGTATCAGCAGTCCTCTGCAATCAGTAATGTTGTATCTACTAGTAGCAAAAGATTTTTAGCCATTTAAAATACAATAAAGCAAACAGCATTATAACTTGCTAAAAATGCAATCATAAGCAGAACTGCTCAGTCATACTTATGTATTTTCACATTTTTGGCTGCAGTTATTACATTTTTAAAGGATTTTTTTCATCCCAGGCCAGTAATCAACTGATAAAATAAAATATATTATTTTGAAAATTTAGCAAAATTATTAGCTTTATTAATTTAAGTTGGTTAAAACGATGAGGCCACTGGCAGGTATTGCATCATTGGTTGCTGGAGGGGTCTAACAGCTGCTATGAATAATTATATTTGGTGTTTTAATAAAATACATCATGTCCACTGATGTAAATCTTAATAATTTCTTCGAAAACCAGATTATGGATCAGTCTGAACGGAGCAGGAAGAACGTTCTGGAGTTTGCTATGATATCGATCAGTTAATTCTTACTTTGAGGTTGTTGCTGAATTTAATTGAAAGCCGTGAAAGTTGGTGTGAGAGCTTCAGCAGACCTCCCACGGTCCCCCGCAGAGCCAGCCAAACTTTCCAAGAGACCCCCTCCCCATCGGCTCCCCTCCCCTCGGTCTATCCCATCATGGGAGGTTTTGATTCACAGGACTGACAAGCTTATTATGTGGCACACTTATTATTGATATTGCGCCACAGAGGCGCGGTTGCCATGGTCACCGAGCGAGAGACATTTAATTTTCTCTCCTCCATCATCATTATCTATGGGGCCATCTGTTGTGGAAAATGAATTCAGCCTCATTTGCATGACTGATAAGCACATTCTTTATCTGTCCCACAGAAGGTCATATGCCATGGATTTGCGGACTTGAGAGAGAGAAAGAGAGTGAGAGGGTGAAACGATGCGTGGTCTTACCTCTGTGAACGAGGTAAATGGGGTGTAGGTGTGTGTTTGAGTGTTTATCGGAGCTCGGATGTGTGCATGTGTCTGCATAATGCAGAGACATGTAATGTTTATGTATGCCCTCTTGGCATGCCTTTGTTCTAGTGTGGATGATTTTAAATTTACATAACCGTGTGTGTGTGTGTGTGTGTGTGTGTACTTGTGTACTGAAATTTGTGAGTGAGTGCTTGTTTCCACTACAATTTCCGTGTTCTGGTAGGTGCAGATCTGTGTTTGCAGGAACTGTTGGTAGTTTGGGGAGATTTTGCAACGTGAACACATCTTGAGTGGTTTATGTCATCCTCCAGGGTCAGTGGTTCAGATCCCTCTTCCTCTGCTTGACATTGTGTCCTTGAGCAACACGGCTCACCCAGAGATGCCGCATCTGGGCTCTGCTGTCATTGGTCTGTGAGTGACTAACAACTTGTGAGGCAAACTTAACTGAGAGCGCAGACCTCCAGCTCATCACCCCCCCTCACCACCATCCCCCACTTTTCTAGTTTTAAACGGTGAGCAGAGATCTCCAGCAGGCTGCTCCCCCATGTGGCCGTATCTTGCTATGACACAGAATCCTTGAAAATATTCCAGGATCCAAACGGTGATCCGGATCAACATCAGAATTTAACCACTTTGACTTTGTACTGTTACCAACATTCCCTGTAAATTTCATCCAAATCTGTTTTGTACTTTTTGAGTTATTTTCAGAGAAGTCCGACATTATCGGCCTGCTGATATCGGCTTTTAAATGTGATATCTGGAAATATCACTGTAGTTTTTTGGAGCGGTATTTTCACAAACAAAATCTTGTGAGATCATGTTCTGTGCCGATATTTTGAAAAATGAAATCTTGCAAGATTTTACTAACGAAATCTCGCTTAAGGAGCAACAAAATCTCGTGAAATCTTGTTCCATCAGCGTTGGTCCAGCATGCAGAGAAGTCCCTGTTATCCTGGAAGAACTTCATTTCCCAGCATTCCTTTCAGAGTCATGTGACTACGGTGCAGCTGCTGCTGCTACAGACTGACTTACTTTGAAGCTGCTGATAATATGTCTGGTTTTAAGTTGTTGGTTCAGTTACCAAGTTGTCAGAAACATTAGAATTAGCCACATGTTGACTAAGTAAGGTTGCATACACACCAAACACGACTGGGGCATCAAGGACGTCGGCTTAACATTGCAAAGTTAATGGCTGATGCACGTTGAGGAGCCGTCGAAAACCCTGCGGCACGTTACACGAGTCGGGGGCGGCGCGTGTCGAGGCGTTACGCGTGTTGAGTTTTGACATTTTGAGCGTCCAACGCACGTTACGCGTGTCACGGGCGGCAGATGCTGGAGTTGGAAAATCTGAACTTTAGAGCCTTGACACCGGGCATCATCCAATCAGAGTGACTCAATGTCATGACACAGGAAAAAAGGCAGGAAAAAAAGGAGAAGGCTCCTCCCAACTAGCCTCGTGAGACCATCCTGATCTCGCGAGCTTCAGGTTTTCACTCTCAGATCAGTCTGGCTACTTTCAGTTGAAGAGAATTTGGAGCAGTTCACCAAACCGACGTCCAATCAGCGTTGGCTTATAGGCGGCTTGAGATGTGATGCAACGAGAAACAACAGTTCAGTCTAAACAACATGGCGGCTTCAGTGGATGAAGCTAGCGTCAGCGTGGCTATCGCTCAAGTTTTATCGGAGTTACAGAGTATTTCTTCACTGAAAGGAGAGAAAACACTGCTCTGGAGGCTTTTCTCAAAGGAAAATATGTTTTTCCTCGTGTTTTCGTCGTCGCTTTGTTAGTAGGTCGCATGCTTTGTTGATCTGATTGGTTGATTTGTCCCGTCTATCACCAACATAAGTGGTGATAGACAGAACGGATGCTTCCCAGATGGATATGCGGAGCAAATCCATTTGGCGGAGTCAGGTTACCTCCCAACACCCTCCACACGAGTCTTGGCTGGACGTCTCTCGCAACACGATGCTGGAAATCAAGCGTCTCGCTTTTTAGCGAACCAGTGTCCAACTTTGGGCGTTAGGCATGTTTTTGATGACCAAATCACGTTTGGTCTGAACATACCCGATACCTGCTCGTACCTGATATCTGGTAGTATCTGATACCTGCTCGTACCTGATATATGGTAGTATCTGATACCTGCTAGTACCTGATATCTGGTAGTATCTGATACCTGCTAGCACCTGATATCTGGTAGTATCTGATACCTGCTCGTACCTGATATCTGGTAGTATCTGATACCTGCTAGTACCTGATATCTGGTAGTATCTGATACCTGCTCGTATCTGATATCTGGTAGTATCTAATACCTGCTAGTACCTGATATCTGGTAGTATCTGATACCTGCTCGTACCTGATATCTGGTAGTATCTAATACCTGCGAGTATATCTGATATCTGGTAGTATCTGATACCTGCTCGTACCTGATATCTGGTAGTATCTAATACCTGCGAGTATATCTGATATCTGGTAGTATCTGATACCTGCTCGTACCTGATATCTGGTAGTATCTAATACCTGCGAGTATATCTGATATCTGGTAGTATCTGATACCTGCTCGTACCTGATATCTGGTAGTATCTAATACCTGCTAGTACCTGATATCTGCTAGTATCTAATACCTGCTAGTACCTGATATCTGGTAGTATCTGATACGTGTGAGTATATCTGATATCTGGCAGAAAATGAACTCCTCTGGCTGAGTTAAGGAGATTTTAGGATCTTTGTTCTTAAATATGATAGATACAACCTCACAGTTGTCTGTGTTGAACGGTATCGGATGATATTGGAAATTAAGAGTTGGACAACATTGGTATGAATATTGGGGAAAAAAAAAAAAAGCCAATACTGAACATGCAGACTGCAGAGTTTTTTTTTTTACTAACAGGCAGACAAACGGTGGTGATACATCCACTCCCTGACGGAGGTAAAAAAAATTCCTGAAGAAATTGTGATGGGTGCCAACGCAGCGAATGCCCGCTCATAAAATCACGTATTATGAAGGCACCCGCATCACAACGAAGAAGCTGTTTGAAACCTGACTTCTTATTAATCAAACCAGTGAAAGATTGTGCTCCGTGTCTGGGAAACGTCACAGTGAAGAAACGCAGTCTGGCTACAATCACGAGCTTGTTCTGTTGTGTTTAGTAGAAGTAAAGAAACTGATGCACTCTTTGGTTTGCATGGTGTGAAGCTGCAACCTCTGGAGCTCAGCTCCATGTACAGACTGAAGCTCCTGCTGAGATCTGCATGTGTGGGCTGCAAGCAGATCATGGATCAAACCACCGTGACACTCTGGAGGGGAATCCTGGATCATTCACAGCTTTAAAGGACTCGGCTTGGCAGCTATATGACGTTTTGGAGCGCTTTGTTCTCATCCTCCATCTCATCTTAATTGTCTCCTGCCTGAAGTTCGAGTTTTTCTCTTCAAACTTCTGTCAGGCTGAATCCAAACATGATGGTGTCTTGCTAAGTTCTAAGCTGATGCTTCAGTAATCTGTCGTTTATTTCTGCTGGTTGACCTCCAGGAAGCGCAGACAGCGTTCCAGAGAGGAACTCCAGGTCCAGATTTTAGACCCAGAAGTCACTCTGTAGGCAGCGTCTGTGACTTAGATTTGATTTGACTAACCGTTGGCAGCGAGTGGAGGTCATCGTGTAACGCCGTGACTCGTGTCCTTTTTGGCTGATCGAGCACCAGATGTGCCGCCAAGTTCTGGATCGTTCGTCCGGGTTTCTCTGTGCATGCAGGGAAATCTGCTGGACGAGGCTACTGGTGAACACGCAGCAGCTTCGGGGCTGAACGGTGGAAAGAGACGGTTTAGTTTCCGGTTTAACACGCGTATCAGAGCAAACATTCGTGCATCATTCAGAATCTCTGGAAATCATTCTAATTATTTTCATCATTACGCTGCTTTTATTAGAAGTGCTCAGACTCACTGATGATCAGTTAATCAAATGCCACTGATTAGCAGCATCTGGCTGGAATTTACCCTCTTAAGTCCTGTGGAGGCAGAAAGCGAAGACTTTGTGTTCATACACTGCTCCTGCATTACTGACAGCTGGATATAAATTCATCGGGAAAGACCAGGTTTATAAAATATGTATTTAATTTATTTTCAGATAAATTCATTTTATTTTATTCCATTTAATTATTCAGTCTAATTTATTTGTTTGCTCAGTTTATTTTTGTATTTTAAATGTTTTATTTATTGACTCAAATTAAATTGGATTCTATTCATTGTCTTATTTTATAAGATCTAAATTTGTTGTATTCTATTATTAATTATTAAATAGTTAATACATTTTCATTTAATTTACATTTAGTTTTATTGTGTTAAATTGATCCAGTTCATTTAATTTTTTTATATACATTTATTTTATTTTTCTTTTATTTATTGATTCAATTTAAATTGTATTCATTCTCTTATTTTATAAGATCTAAATTTTTTGTGTTCTGAGTTATTTAATAATTGATGTATTTGTTCATTTAATTTAATTTGAATAATATTTTATATTCTATTTAATCACATTTTTATTTGTTTGTTTGCTAATTTTTTGTATTTAATTGTATTTTTCTGTATTTTATTTTCTCTAAATTTGCTTCATTTATTTTATTCTAAATTTGATTTAAGTTGATTTTATTCTTTGTTGTATTATTTTATTTTATTTTATTTTTGCATGTCCTGTCCGATACATAAAACAGTAGAACTAAGTACGGATCTTTCTTTTTCACGTCCATACTGTTGTCACAGAATATATTTATTATATTTTCAAAATTTTTTTTACTTTGCGTTGTTTAAGGGAAAGCTATGAACTTTTTAATCTGTAATTTCAAGCATTAATTTTCCTCCACCCAGTGATAACATCTCAGAAATAATGTTTATCTTCTTAAGATGATAATGTGTTAAACGCTTCCTGGAAGCAACATATTTTTATATGAGTCAGGATTTTTTTCATCTTTCTCAGTTTTTTGGTTTCTTTAGCTCCGTTCCAGCCGTTTTATTCCCTGTCCTGTCTGAGACATCCGTCCCTGGTTTTTGTCCTGGGACTTGGCCCGTAGTGGATCCAGCTCACATCTGCTTGGGGTCCTCCATCCTCTCGACCCATCGTGATTTTGTTCTTGATGAAAATCGGCTCTAAAACGTTTCACGTTCTGATTGTTTTGAAGCAGCAGCTTCAGATGAGCCAAGATGAAGTTTGGAAAGTCTGAGCTTCTCAGTGAAGGTCCTTACAAGTATAGCTGTGCAGACTGCATGTGTGTGTTGGTGTGTTTATCCCCTGAAGCCACCGTTGTGTGCTGCTGTGTGTGTGTGTGTGTGTGTGTGTGCAGGTAAAGAGGCTCCCCGTGGGTTTGTGTGTGCTCTGGTCTTTCATGTCTGGCACATTTGTCATCCCATCCCAAAAACCCAAGTGTCTCTCTAACACACACACACACACACACACACACACAATGAACATAAGTAGGCTGAGGCTTGTTATTCCTCCTCTTTCTTACTCCCAGTACACCGGCAATACAACCTCTCCTCCCTTATACATCTCTCCCTTCCTCATCCTCATCCTCCTCCTCCCCATCACCCCACCTGCTCGCCTCCCTCGGTCCCACTGAACAACAAGCCCTCACCTTCTCCGCCGCTATCATCTCAAGTCCCACAACACACAGCTCGTCTTCCTCCCCCCCTCCTCTTCAGCTCTGCAGCATCAACACCTCTAACCTCCACAGCATCCTCCTCCCATCCTCGCTGCAGCTCTCGCGTCACTTCTTCCTCTTCGTTCAACACAGGCTGGAGCATCGTTGCCTCCAATCAGATGTCATCATCTTCCACCCGAGAATATTTATTTTATTTAATGAGAACAAAACATACTTAAAGCAGTTTAATGTCCAGCAAAGAGCGTTTATGTCAGAGACCAGTTGTTATTTAGTGATGCTTTTCATTGATCTTAATGTGGTTTTTCTGTAAGAGGTGGGATTTTTTTATTTATTTAAAAGGACATATTGCTGCACATCAATGAGCATAATTAAGAAAATACAAAACTGTCACGGCAGCTCACTGAAAAACTTCCATAATACATGAATAATAAGATTCAGACAATGAAAATAAAAGTACACATCACTACGAGTAGATATAAAGTAGAGTTTAAGCCCATATTACTTGTTAGTATACAGTCGTCCTCAAAATGATTCATACCCTCCAGTTAAGGAGGGAAATAAAATCAGCTGTTAATGAAATAAGTTGAAATTGGCTAAAGTAATAATTAGGGATGCAGGATAAACTTTTTTAATAAACCAATACTGATAACAGATAAATTTCAGCTCCTAAAGGCCGATACTGATAACTGATAACCGATAACACACATACCGAATCATGACATCAATACTATTAACAAAACCAAAAATATTCACTTTTTGAATGAAGAAAACTTTTTTATTTCAGTGAAAAACTATCAGCAAGCCTCTCAGACATTTTCTAAAAGATATCAAAATAACTATTCAATATTTCAAATGCACATCAACTTAAATAAGGTGCATTTTTTACTGATACTTGAACTGATGCATGCATCAGGATTATAATCGAGAGGTGAAAAAATATAGAAAACGATCCTCTGACAAGTTAGATTTAAACATTTATTGTACGTTAGCACTCTGAAAAAGTTTATTTGTAGACAATAATACTGACTGGCAGGTCAGACGTGTAAACGGAGTCATACTGTGAGTGAAGAAAATAGGAATATATATGTTATCGGGGCAAGTCATCATGATATTGGATTTATCAGAATCATGCAATAATTTCCTGTTATCAGACCGATAATTATCGTGCACCCCTTGTAATAATAAAAGTTATTTGAAAATCATGACATTGTGGTTCAAAACAAACAAAAAATAAAACAAGTTTCATACCCTAAATTAAATAAAAAGCTAAATTCACATTAGTATATCAAATAGCAAGAAACTAATAATAAATAAAAATTTACAAAATTATAATTTAATGAAATAAAATATTGCTTTTGAATTGTGTCTGGAAATAATGATTAACTAAAAACAAACAAAACTGTCCCAGACATAACAGCACCTTTGGACCAACATACCTGTCAACAGGTGCCGACGTCTGATTGGACGTTACAGAAAACACCTGATTGCAGTGATTGGCTCTGTTACTCAGCAAAATTCATGCTTGATTCGTGGTTTTTATTTTTTGTGTGTTTGTTTTTAATGTTTCTATCGAACCATAATTCATAATAAATGTCATGATTTTCATAGAATTTTTATTTATTATTACATTCATCAGTTTCTTATTATATATACTTTAATTTGAGGATATGAATAATTTTGAGGACGACTGTATGTACATACTGTAGGTGCAACTTTTATTTCAAGCTGCATTTTAAGAATAATGATGTATCGCACAATATTGTATCATATCGGGAAGTCTTTGCCAACACCCACCCCCAGTTTATAGTTGTGGAGTGGGTAGATATGACACAGGGAGATTGTACTGCGTGGAGGAGCTGTCAGTTATGCTAAAAAAAACGATAACCTTGTTTATTACTTGTAATATTGTTTCATATCGATCAGTGGATCCTAAATCAAATCAAATCGTATCATGGCTATCCGCAGTATCGATAGATTGTGATGTGATCAACCCTATTTTCAACTGTACATACAGTCGTTCTCCAAAGTATTCATACCCTCCAAATAAAAAATGGAAAAAATTAAATTGTCAAAAAATTCTATGAAAATCGTGATATTGATTTTAAACTGTGGTTCAACAGAAATATTAAAAGCAAACAAACAAAAAATAAAACAAGTAAACAAGCTTGATGGGGCTCCTAAGCTAAAAAAATTTTGAGCAACACTTTGAGACAATAACTGCAACGTTTTCTGTAACGTCCAATCAGACGTCTGCACCTGCTGACAGGTATGTTGGTCCATGTTCATGGGAAAGATGCTCTATTGTGTCTGGGACAGTTTTGTTTATTTGTCTTTTGTTAGTTATTATTTCCAACCACAATTCAAAAGCAGTATTTTATTTCACTTAATTATAATTTGGTAAATTTTCATGTATCATTAGTTTCTTTAGTTTCTTGTTATTTGAATTACTGTCGTGAATTTAGCCTGTTCTTTGATTGGAGGGTATGAATGATTTTGAGGACGACTGTATGTGATGAGTATGTTGCATCTTTTACGTCATGACACGGATAAACAGAAAGAGGACCAGCGCGCCGATGGCAGCCGGTGGTCGGAGAAGTATTCAGAGGACTGCCAGAGTACTGCGTTACAGGTATACTCCAGTACACAGAGAGGTTAAATGATGCATGTCTCCGCATGTTCCCTGTCAGCCTGTCGCTGCTCGCCTCGGCTCGGCTCGGCTCGGCTCGGCTCGGCTTTCCCATCCTTGGAATTACACTTTCTGTTGTGCACCTTTTTCCCATTTGTTTGTTTAAGAATGTGGGGCAAATTAATTGTGTTTGATTGGCATTAACATAGCCAAATAAGAATTTAAATTTGGTAATATTGGGCGCCCTGAGGGCACGTGTGTCCCAACCCACCAGAGTACTTATCATGCCTTCCTCAGCTGCCTGGCAGCGTCGCTTGTTGGTTCAGTAAAACGCTGCTGCATGGCATCTGATGTGTTTACCGTCACGTGAGGCGTCAAAACAATGTCCCTCACGCACACGGAGTCTCGGTTTTTCAGGGCCGCAACGTTTGTCGTGTCTTTGGAAGCAACTTTGAATATTAATGTGTAAACAGGAGTTTATTTGAAAATGTTATTGCTTATCTGTGGCATACGAGGAGTCCCCCAACATGCTCTGCCTGGAGGGGCGGCTGCATTTTTAGCTGGTTCCCTCCCGCCCAGGGAAAAGGAATGAATTAGCACCTCTTGTCCGGTAAGAAATGAAGTTAATTTATAATCTAATTATGATGATGTCTCAGGGATCAAATTAGCATTCTGTGTGTTTGCATACGAGGGTAAATATGGAAATCATCACGTCGTTATTTCCATTTTCATTCACACCAGAGTGCACATGAATGTCAGGCTCTTTATGGGGGGAGCATGATTATATTGTAAACACTCCTCCTGTTTGCTTCAGCTACTCGTTCATCTTCTCTGCTCTTAAACCTGCTGCTCGGCCAGCTTCCGCGCCCGGAACGTCGGGAAAACGTAGATTAACAAGCCACTGATCAGTCTGAGACTTCGCATCCTGAATCCGTCTCAGCTCTCCCGACCGTCCCACACTGCAAAACTCAGATCTTACCAGGTAGATTTTTCTCATTTCGAGTGAAGATATCTCATCACACTCAAAATAAGACTAAAGGGAAACATTTCAGTGAGATATAGGAACTTGTTTTAAGGCGATGCGTCTTATTTCAAGAAATATTCTCAAGAAAATTTTGCTTGTTCTATTAGAAGAATTTTTTTGTTTTTTATAAGCAAAAAAAAAAAAAAAGAAAAAACTTGGCCAGTCCTAAAATAAGTATTAAGAAAACGTGTTTATTTCTGCTGTAAACATGTTTATTCCTGCTGTAAACATGTTTATTTTTTCTGTACACATGCTTATTTTTGCTATAAACGTTTATTTTTGCTGTAAACGTGTTTATTCCTGCTGTAAACATGTTAATTTTTTTCTGTACGCATGCTTATTTTTGCTGTAAACGTTTATTTTTGCTGTAAACGTGTTTATTCCTGCTGTAAACATGTTAATTTTTTTCTGTATGCATGCTTATTTTTGCTGTAAACATGTTTATTTCTGCTGTAAACATGTTTATTCCTGCTGTAAACATGTTAATTTTTTTCTGTACGCATGCTTATTTTTGCTGTAAACATGTTTATTTCTGCTGTAAACATGTTTATTCCGGCTGTAAACATGTTTATTTCTGCTGTAAACATGTTCATTTCTGCTGTGAAGTTGGTCTTTTTAACATGGGAGTCTGTGGGGATTTGGAGCCCCTAGTGGATGAAGAAAAATTACCTAAAGAGAAACATTTCAGTGACATAAAGGAACTTGCTTTAAGGCAATGCGTCTTATTCCAAGAAATCTCATAAAATTTTTTTTACATTGGCAGAATTATTTTCGGTTATTATTACAAGCAAAAAAAAAAAAAAAAAAAAAAAACTTCTTTTTTTTAAAACTTATTTTAAGAATGGCTAAGAATCTTTTGCTTGTACTAAGAAAACATTCTGCCAATGGAACAAATTTTCCTGATAAGATCTCTTGAAATAAGATGCATTTGTCTTAAAGGACCACAACTGAACTTTTACTCTGCAAAAACTCAAATCTTACCTTCTAATTTCTTGTCAAAATATCTCATCACACTCAGAATAAGACAAAATTACTTAAAGAGCAACATTTCAGTGAGATATACAGTAGGAACTTGTTACAAGGCAATGCATCTAATTTCAAGAAATTTTATCAAGAAAAGTTCGCTTGTCCCAATTTTTTTTTTTGCTTATTTCAAGAAAAAAAACAAAAAACATTTTTATTTCTTTTATTATTTTTAACTCATTTTTTAAGGATGAGAATGGCCAAGATCTTCTTACTTGTAATAAGCAAAAAAGTTCTGCCAGTGGAACAAGTGAAATTTTCTTGATAAGATTTTTTTAAATAAGATGCATTGTCTTAAACAAGTTCCTATATCTCACTCAGGGGTGCCCGATAATTATCGGTCTGATAATTGGGCCAATAACAGGGAATTATTACGTCATTCCGATTAGTCTGATATCATAACGTGTCCCAATAACATATATGTTATTGTTGTCAGCATGACAGTGCTCCACTTACATTATGAGACCAGAATTATTGTTGCTCAAAAATGCTCCTATTTACATAAACAAGTCTGACCTGTCAGTCATTATTATTGTTTACAAATAAACCTTTCAGATTGTGTTACCATACAGTAAATGTTTGAATGTACCTTGTTAGTACTTAATTTTCTGTCTTTCTCGTCATCCCGATGCTTGTATTTGCATCAGTTCAGCCTTCATCTTTGTATCAGTAAGCATTGTACTTTATTTAAGTTGCTGTGCAGTTGAGATATTGAGTAATTTTGTTTAATATCTTTTAGAAAATGTTTGAGAGGTTTGCTGACAACAAATATTTCTTCATTTAAAGGAGTACAGTGCAAGTTCCAGCTTTTTTCCAGAAGTTCGCCCCCCTCTGGAGACAAGTGGAAGTGACGCTAATGTCGTGAACACGCATGAGCTGCTTGGACTGCGTTGGTCTCTAATTTAACCCACAATACACTCAGTCTGACCCAGAGTTAGAGACACGATGTCTACTGAAGTAATGAAGTTATAAATCTGCAAGTTTACAGTTTGATCGTTGAGTAAACTGACAAACTGTGTGCTAACGGTAGCAACAGGCTAACGCTGGCTTGTAGTTCAAATATCTAAATTCACAGGCTGAGACCACGATTACCTTATAAAATTACCACATCAACTACATTTAACAAGGGAACTGAGTGTATCTCTTCCCCGGGAACAGTCATATGTCTGTCATACTGCTGCATTTACATGCTAAAAACTTAGCATTGCAATATTCTGCATCCTTATTTCCGTCTTACATCACATTTAGCTTGTTCGTGAGAAGAAAGCCGACCGTTTTATTCCCAGACTGGATCGGAGCTCCCTCCAATTAAAAAAGAAAGAAAAAAAAGCTGCTCGTCTGCAGCTCGTCTCCCCCACAAGCGCCCCCTTAAGGCTTCGTACCCGAATTTCTCGCATTGAGCAGAAACAGTATGAGAGACCACTGCAGTGAAGAAAGACCAGCTCATTCTACACATCAGGCAGCGTAGAGCACGTGATGCAATGCACCTTTAAAGAGTAAAAAGTCTTTTAGGTTTTGTTAACAGTTTTGATGTCAAGATTTGATGCATGTGTGTTATCGGTTATCAGTTATCGGTATCGTTTTTTAAAAAAGGTTCTCGTGCGACCCTGATCTCACTGAAATGTTTCTCTTTTGGTGATTTTATTTTATTTTAAGTGTGATGAGATATTTTAACTAGAAATGAGGAAAATCTACTTGGTAAGATTTGAGTTTTTACAGTGCAGACCAACGGTGCACCCAAGCACGAGCCCAGCTCCTTCAGCCTTTTATGAAGGCACAAATTTGTATCTCCCCATATCTGAAATGAAGGAGCTGCACATGTTCCACATGGCTCGCTATCACCCCCCCCCCTCATCTCAGCCCAGGGCCCGTGGGAAGATCTGACTCTGGGAGCAGACAGTCTGCAGCCCTGAATAAATGTATAAGAGGGAGAAGGGGAAGGGAGGGCGCATTAGCAGGCAGAGAGAGCAGGGGCGGGAGAGAGAAGGTAGCGAGTGTTGGAGGACATACATGCAGAGTGGAGGGAAGCAGATCAGAACGGAGAGCAGCACTAACACATGCTCACGCACACTCCCGTCCTCCCCGCCTGACACACACAGCTGCTGCAGGGTGCACCAGCCCGCTTTGGCAGTCCTCTGCTCTTTGTTGTTTCTGCTACCGGTTGGTCTCGGCGGCGTGCGCCTCCATCGCCGGGGTGGGTGCGTGTGCATGAGGCGGCGTGTGAAGGATGCCACTGGCGCTACCCGGGTAAGTCGGCTTCCTTACTCTTTCTTTCTTTCTTTTTGTTCTCTCTGATCTGCAGTCTCTCCATCTCGCCTGGGATTCTCGCCTCTCTCCTCCTCCCGTGCTCATCCCTCCCTCTCCGCGCTCTCTTTCTCTCGCTCGGCCAGCGTCACGCCGCCTTCCTCCCGACCGCGCGCTCGCCATCCCCGCTCCTCTCTCTCTCTCCAGGCTGCGCCTCATTGGTGTGTCCTGATTCCCTTTTTTTCCATTAGGCTCCGGGCCCATTGGTCGTCTGCCTCCCAACCATTATCTCCACTCCTCCACCCCTCTGTCATCCTCTCTGCCGGCGCTCTCCCTCCTTCCCTCAGTCATCTCTCAAGTCTTAAAGATGATTTGCATGCAGGAGGAGAGCAGAACTTTGCAGTGAGCTCAGGGAGGGAATTGGGGGAGAAATAAGGAAAAGACTGAACGTACGAGAGGAGGGAAAGTTTAAGGAGACGACCGCAGCTGGAAGGTAACTTCTGCTTCTTGCTTTGCTGCTGAATGAAGTTGTTTGAGTTGGACTTCACAGCTTCCATCCGTCTGTGAGGCTTCAGAGAGGATCAGCTGGCTTGGTTTATGTCGTTGTGGGACGGCTAATGTCACATTTTCTCTTCTGTAGTGCATCTGTGTTCAAGGTGCTCCAGTTTTCTGCAGGTAGCCGTTCAAAAGTTTGTTCTGGAAGTTTTCCCCTTGTGTGTACTGCTGCATTAAAAACTCAAAATCTGCTTTTATTTCCACATTTTTACACAAGAAATTTAATCACAGATCCATTAAAGTCCTCAGATTTGTTTAGTTTTTTTTTAAAGATTGTAATTGGGAGTCTCAGCGGGAGGCTTTCCGTGTGCTGTCACTCTGACATCTGGGAGGCAATCATCCATAAAAACCAATTAAAAGCAGTAGAAACAGACAAAGAGGCTGCAGGAGAAAAGTAAAGTAAACTCTCATGCTGCCACGCACGCGCATTTGCTCTTTACTTCATCCAAACAACGTTTTTCTGGTTTTTGCATGTAAGAAAACAAACAGAACGGATGCAGATGTTGTTTTGTGTTTGCCTTTGTGTTCCCCCGTGGGTGGCACTGACTGTCGTGCACACACAACAGAAGGCAGATGCACTGCAACATGCTTCATTCTGTCAAGACAAACAAAGCTTAGATCGCTGGAAGAGTGTCAGAATGAAGGTTTCTACGTCAGCAGATGACGGGGGCAGCGTTTGGACACACCTGGGGACGCTGTTTGGGATTCTGAGCTCATTTTAATGGTGTGTGTGTGTGTGTGTGTGTGTTTACAGCCATCCTGTCCTGTAGCTGCAGTTTCAGGCTCTTATATGTGGAGGCGATTTAAACCTGCTGCTTGGCGTGTTGTGAAGCCGTGTTCTCTGGGATGTTCCTTCAGCTGCAGGAGGAAGGATATGTCTCGCTCCGTGTGTGTGTGTGCGCCACGGCGCCGCTTGATGTGCTTTGCTGAGCGAGCCGAGGACAGGGAGACGGCTGAATGTGATTAAATTATAGAGGGGAAGCACACTACCTGGGTCTTATTGAGACCAACATCGCGGGAACCCCCGCCTCCCTCTCTTCCTCCCCTCCACCGTTCCTCTCATCTCTCTCGCTGGGGAACGAGAGCGAAAAGGACCCAGCCCCTCTTAATCACAACAGTCTAGTCAGAGCTGGAGGCGGGAGGAAATTGGGTGTTGATGGGATTGCTGAGTATGACCGTTAGGTCAGAAGATGCCCTGTACGGTTACTGTAACATGTGGCAGCTACTGTTATTCCGAATGGTGGAGATTTGTCCTGTAGGATTTAAATACATCATCATAACATGACGGGAACTGGTTTCCACATCAGTGTGGTTCAGAGATGCAGACTTTAAAAGGTTGTGATGTTTCCTCCAGCATCGCGCGGGACATTCTGCATGTTCCTCATTCCCCAGCAGACTAATGAATGAGCAGCAAAAAACGCCTCCTGGGGATCCCCTTCATGAGACTGACACGGGTGGGTGGGTCGCTGGGTGAGGGGCAGCTATGTGCTAATATTAGCTTCCATGTTCAGATCCCACAGCAGCGTTTCATGCTGGATTATCTAATCTGTCCACATCAAGTTGAAAATGTGTCGTTGTTGCAAGATAAATATTGACAAGATGTTTTAACCCCCAAATAGAGGAAGCACAAGTTTATAGAAGCAGGTGTAGAAATTTAGTCTAGTGTGAGATTATGTTGGATTATATACAGTTGTTCATACCCTCCAATTAAAGAGGGAAAAATCAGCTGTCAGTGAAATAATAATGAATAATAATGAATAAAAATTCTATGAAAATCATGGCATTGATTTGGAATTGTGGTTTGAAAAATTAAAACACAAAAAATAAAACAAGTAAACAAGCATGATGGGGCAACACTTTGAGACAATCACTGCAATCAGGTGTTTTCTGTAACGTCCAATCAGACGTCTGCACCTGTTGACAGGTATGTTTGTCCACTGTTCATGGGAAAGGTGCTCTAATGTGTCTGGGACAGTTTTTTTTTTTTTTTTTAATTATTATTTTCAACCACAATTCAAAAGCAATGTTTTATTTCACTAAATCATAATTTTGTAAATTTTTATCTATTATTTGTTTCTTGTTATTTGAATTCTATTGTCAATTTAGCCTTTTTCTTTAACTGGAGGGTATGAATTATTTTGAGGATAACCAATACAGATTTTTCAGGGCCGATACTGATATATTCTCATCAGCGTCACTTGATACAACCTGCTGATATTTGGGGCCAATACTGCATTTGACTCAAATGAATATAATTAAGGATACAATGAAAAGTAATTTTACAAGCACTTCAAATAACTATATAAAAAGAAACAGTGCACTTGTAAACAAATATTAAATAGAATCATTAAACTTGTAATAAATATATATAAAAAAGTCAGTGATTTATGCCGAGTGGAGGTATCGGCCAACACACCTGACGTATTGGTCGATACCAGCAAAAATCACAAATATCGGCCTCAAGTATTGGCCGGGCAATGTATCGGTCGATCCTTAATTATGAATATACATTACGAGTCAGATCGTAATTACAATATTCAGCGATGATATTAAATATCATGTCATTCAGACAGCTTTAACTTCATGTTTGTAAACATATTTACTGTAAATACATCTGTTAACACTTTTGTTGCTCTTTATACTGTTGATAAACTAATAGATTAATTAAAAACAGAGAAAATAGCACATATAAGTGTTGACATTAAATACAAATCTGTACTTTTGTAGTGAGTAAGCAAAATTTATTTATAAAGTGCTTTTCACAGATAAAAATCACATAAAAGTGGGAGAAATAGTACAAAATATAACATTTTACTGCTTAATTACAAAATCTTTCAAACCGATGGGACCAACGAGCAGGAAAAAGATGATTTAATCCAGAGTAAAATGCTTAAACACAGTAAGAAACTGTGAACGAGCTCCCAGAATAAGCTTCAAGTGGAGCTACTTTTAGCTCCACACCAGCGGACGTCGGCAGTGCGGAGCAGGAGCCCCCGAATCCCTGCAGAGAGGGCTAAGAAGGCTTACTGGCTGCAGCTAATGTCACGGCTTTCCTCACCATAACCCCCATCCGTTGGGTTTGACTTGCAGCTATCTCTCATATTCCTGTTGATTTTCCTGATACGAACTCGTCCGAAGCCAGGGGGGGGGGGGTCGGCCTGCACGTGCACCCTGAAGAAACCAACAGGAATCAATGTGATCTTCCAATCAGTCTCAGTGACACGGTCGGGCTGGGTGCAGAGGGGAATGATCTATTTGAGCAGACACGTTGTCAATACGGACATCTACTCAGTGTAAGACGTAGCTGCTCCCGCGTCCTTCACACATGCATTCCTGCTGCGCCTGCAGCTCCGTGCTATTAATTATGGTATGTCCATCAGTCAGAGCCCATTCTGGAGGGTTGCTGTTGTTTTCATGGCTGTAAATCCCCGAGTTCTGGCTGAGATGAGGTGAAACTGGTGACACGTCTTGTGCAGATCATCTAACCAGAGATAAAACAGTTTCTCCTGTGAAAAAGCAACAACACGTATGAGAAGCTGATTGAATCCCCTGCAAAATCCAGAGAATACAGACTGTCATTGTGGGTATTCCTCCAGAGACATCGCTGCCGCCCTCCACCGCACACACACTCACGCACACACATATATATCCGTGCGTTTCCTCGGGGAAAACGTGATCTATCTCCTGGCGAGCAGGCCAATTAAAAACCAATCAGGCTGCTTGGAGTGCGCTGGTAATGGGAAAGCCAAGGCAGTGGAGGAAGTGGGGCTGATTAATGGACATTTTCACCTTGTGGCATAACAGCCTCCCACAGGCATCCATCACCGCAGGGGACCGCGCTGCCTCACACCTATCCTGCACTGGCTGACATATTGTAGAAGTTGCAAATGTCTGAGTGTATGATGATGAGCATAAAGCGGCCGACTAGCCTCCAGTCGCTTTACATTAACCTGCCTGACGCGGCGGCCGCTCACATTATTTGATGTATGGCAGCTTCCTGATTAACCCCCGGCTCACGGTCAGGTGTCAGAGGTCGCCTTGTTTCGGTAAAAGTTTCCCACCGGATGCAGGGTGGACATGCTCCCGCTGATGGGCTGAGATCGGTGTTTGTGTCTTCCCCTCTGGTGCCATGGAGAGGCAGCGAGCATCGAGAAGAAAAGTATTAAACGGTGAGAGCGAGGTTCGTTCCGTTTCAGGAGCTGCTGTGACCTACTTCACACAGCCTGGCAGCTAGCTGTAAATAAAGATTTTCATAACCTGGTTTGGCCTTCTCCCATTAGCGGCACAACTGTGCCGTGAAGAAAATTACAAAGAGCTCAGGAGGAGCCGCTCGGAGTTCTGCTATGATATCATCCGAGCTCTGAACTCTGGTCTGCGTGTGTTGCTGTGTGATTACGTCTGGTTTCACTGTTTAACATGAAGTGGTGGCTGTGCAAAAAAAAAATCCATAAAACTCTGATTCTCGGGGTTCATATGAGGCCAGACGCAGATATGATGATCTCATTTCACAGAAACATCTGGATTAATAAAGAAAAACAGCAGTAATGTCATGTTCCCATATACTCTGACCAGTAAAGATACAACACAGAAACCAGTTCAGCATCAGAGATGTGACGGCATCAACGTGCAGAAGCCTGGATTAAATGTAAGGATAAACCGATACGTCAGACGGCCGATATTTGCGTTATTGGGTGGTATCGGCATTGATTGATACATTGGGTGTTGTGTTTTATATATATATATATATTAGGGGTTTAACAATACATCAATCTATATTGATACATCGATATAAAATGATGTATCGATCATAAATCAATCCAAAAACCCAATGTCGACCAAAAATCAATATCAAACCCACTTTTATTATGACAGTAGCTTTATTTTGAAAGTCCTCTGACACATTTTCACAACAAAATACATGTTTATAGTTGTGCAGTAATTAGATGTGACACAGGGAGATTGTACTGCAAAGCTTAGTTGTGTTAAGAAACAATAACCTTGTTTATTACTTATATTTATTTCATATCGATCGGTGGATCCTAAATCAAATCAAATCGAAATCGTATCGTGGCTGAATGTGAGATATCGGCAGACATCGAATCGCATATCCACTGTACTGATATAATATTGTATCATGATTTAACCAGTGATTTACACCCGTTACATAAACATGTAATCCCAAGTATGTGAAATATACACACTGAGTGGCGTACTTTCAATGCATATACATGTACATTTACACTTTATTACTGGCTTTTCCAGCATACACACACACACACATACACACTACCTAATGATACTTCACCAGACCAGGTAGCTGCTGTCTATATTTATGCTCTATTTAATGTTTATTCACCTTTATTTTTAAATTTACTTATCTGTACATCTGTTTGCAGTACACACTCTGTAAATACCTTGTAAATGACACAATATACTATGTACATACTGTTAATTAATTCCTTATAGATGCTAACCTGCATTTGTACTGTGATGACAGCACAGCTGGATCTGATCTCATGTCCACATGTATGTGGTAATGCTGACCACCTGAACTGACTCACCTCATCATGCAAACTGAAGTCAGAACTATTAATAAAGACATAAAAGATAGAAGACGTTATCGTCCTGCTTTGTAAATGTTTTATATTGAATCATAAAAAATGCAACCTGATGATCTGAAAGGAAAAATACCCCTTCAATCCCAGAAGGACAGAGCGGTGTGGACTAATCAGGAGTTACAGTTACTTTTATTAAAAAGTGTACTAAACAGCTTCTGTGTCATTTTCACATTCACCAGATTTATTCGTTTGACCCCCCGAGCAGTATGTGGGACACCCCTGTTCTAGACCTGATCTCAGAGAGGATCGCTAACACAAGCTTGGTTGAAGGTTTTCAGGTTTCGGATGAAAGTTTTTGGAGTTCGGTTGAAGGTTTTTAGAGTTCGGTTGAAGGTTTGCAGAGTTCGGTTGAAGGTTTTTAGAGTCTGGTTGAAGGTTTGCAGAGTTCGGTTGAAGGTTTTTAGAGTTTGGTTGAAGGTTTTTTAGAGTCTGGTTGAAGGTTTTTAGTTTTTATGTTGAAGGTTTTTAGAGTTCGGTTGAAGGTTTTTAGAGTTCGGTTGAAGGTTTTTAGAGTTCGGTTGAAGGTTTTTAGAGTTTGGTTGAAGGTTTTTAGAGTCTGGTTGAAGGTTTTTAGTTTTTATGTTGAAGGTTTTTAGAGTTCGGTTGAAGGTTTTTAGAGTTCGGTTGAAGGTTTTTAGAGTTTGGTTGAAGGTTTGCAGAGTTCGGTTGAAGGTTTTCAGAGTTCGGTTGAAGGTTTTTAGAGTTTGGTTGAAGGTTTTTAGAGTCTGGTTGAAGGTTTTCAGAGTTCGGTTGAAGGTTTTTAGAGTCTGGTTGAAGGTTTTCAGAGTTCGGTTGAAGGTTTTTAGAGTCTGGTTGAAGGTTTTTAGAGTTCGGTTGAAGGTTTTTAGAGTCTGGTTGAAGGTTTTCAGAGTTCGGTTGAAGGTTTTTAGAGTCTGGTTGAAGGTTTTCAGAGTTCGGTTGAAGGTTTTTAGAGTCTGGTTGAAGGTTTTTAGTTTTTGGTTGAAGGTTTTTAGAGTTCGGTTGAAGGTTTTTAGAGTTCGGTTGAAGGTTTTTAGAGTTTGGTTGAAGGTTTTTAGAGTTCAGTTGAAGGTTTTTAGTTTTTGGTTGAAGGTTTTTTGAGTCTGGTTGAAGGTTTGCAGAGTTCGGTTGAAGGTTTTTAGAGTCTGGTTGAAGGTTTTCAGAGTTCCGTTGAAGGTTTTTAGAGTTTGGTTGAAGGTTTTTAGAGTCTGGTTGAAGGTTTTTAGTTTTTGGTTGAAGGTTTTTAGAGTTCGGTTGAAGGTTTTTAGAGTTTGGTTGAAGGTTTTTAGTTTTTGGTTGAAGGTTTTTTGAGTCTGGTTGAAGGTTTTCAGTTTGGTAGGTTTTTCGGAGTTTGAAGGAATTATTTGAACCTGAATTTTCACTCCAACATGGAAAACCACAAGACTTAAGAAACTACTTGATGATCCTGTAGATGAGCTGAACACTTGGTTAACAAATGTTGAAAATCTGTTTCTGACCAGAGAGTCACAGACGGAGTTACAGTAGACTCGTATATAACCTCACTTCATTACAACCTGCTGGAGAATATAAGAGCTGCTCTGCAGGTCAGAAACACCTCAGAGACGATCTGATAACAACGTTCCCGCCTGTACGTCAGCACTTGCAGCAGGCGCTCGTTAACACTGAACATCTTGTGGTGGTTATGAAGTCAAAGACGACTGAAGAACATGTTTGCCTCCTAAAGCGTGAAAATCAAACCGACATATTGGACACAGTTGGATGACGTCAGAGGTTGTTACAGCATCAGCTTTCTGGTTCTCACAGTTCTGTTGGGGAGCGATGGTTTTATGGGGGTTTGGTATTAGGTGTTAGCTTTGAGAGCCAAATGTCACATCAAATATCCTCGTTAGACACATACAGAAAACTGTTTTTTTCTCTGAGTGAGTCGTATCTAAACACATTCAGGACATTTCCATACAGTTGCACCCATCCTCCGTTTGTCTTTACTGGGCCATTTGATTAAACTGCTCTCCTTGTCCCAGTTTACCAGCACAGAGAGAGTTGATTCGTTTCAGCATTTCTTCAACAGCTGGCTAGCGTTGGGCCTTTTCTGGTTTCACTGGCAGTGAACTGGTGCCATGTTCAGCTGAGACGTCTACACATGCTATGCTATGTATATTTACCCCTTTTTTAATTTACTTTTGCAGATAACATGAACGCTATCAGCTATTCTCCTGTTGGGACCAGTTTAACACCAGTTTAAGAGTTTACATGCAGGATTTTGTCCTAAAAATTTGTATTTGGTAAAGTTTAAGACAGACTAATCTGTTTACATGTTTCCAAAGTCCAGTTCTTATTTAAATGATACAATAATTCAGTTGTTTGAAATTTAATGTTATTGTTCTGATTGTTTTCGGCTCTTTGAGGCTTGACTGGTTCTCACAGGTTTGAATTTGCAGAACACGAGTTAAAGCCATCTTGTTTTGAACCAGAGCTCCTGTAAAGATGTGAATTAAAACAGATTTTTTTAGTGTTAGCCCGGTAAGTTTTGCAGAACTTTTGAATCAGCAGTAGCATCATCTCCCTCACCTTTTGTTTCGGTCTCAGTGATAACGACTCCCGCCTCCTCAGTGATGATGCTATCACTGCAGCATCGTCACGGAAACAAAAACAAGTCTGAATTCTCTGGGTCAAAGAGGCCGAGGTACACCACACAGGTAGAAGTAAAAAATAACAGAGAAAACTGCAATAAAACGAGGAGTGGGCCAGTTTACGTGGACGTGGTGTGATATTGGAAAATGATTACCAAACAGACATCCATTATTCATCAGGGCAATCAGGGAGGGCACAGTCTCTTTATTTATGCGAGCGCTGTAAATCAGATTTGTCGGTTTTGATCACTCTAAAATCTCCCAGTCACACACGGGCAATATTGGCTGAATATTACTCTGTCTAATGGGTAATTGATGACGGCGTGCGACACAGGTCGAGACGAGCGGACGGAGGGGGAGGCTGGAGGTGCCTGGACAGCAGCCCGTTATTAAACGTAGCGTTTTACAGGGAATATCACACATCCTCCCAAACAGGAGCTGTGTTTATCTGTTTGTGTCAGTCACACGTTTAAAAATGTATTTTCTAACGTTTCCTTCAGTTTTTATGTTTTTGTGGCATTTCAGAAAAGATTTGCAGTTAATTGAAAATTCAAATCAATGCGGCTGATTTGTGGAGCAAGCACACGTCTCCGCTTGTGTGTATGTAAATGAATGAGTTTGTGATTATTTTATGCGTGTGTGTGTGTGAATGCTGCCGCGTCGGGAGGCAGGAAGACATGATGCGCTCTGAGTCGCGGCGTCTCTGTGAGGGTGGCCTGACCTCTGCCTTCAGCTTCGCTTCACAGGACAGCAGCAAATGAGAGGTGTCATTGCATGACAGCAGCACAGCCCCTCTTTAGGACTGACGGCTCGTCAAACGCACACACACGGATGCACACATGCAACGCCAAATGTGCCGATGGAGGGGGGGGTGGCAGGCATATTTGCACACATTCGTGCAAACACACAAGTTGAAGCTTGCAACAGTTGGAACATAAACAGACATAGATGCATAAATATTGACACACACGCAGACTTCCACAGCCCGGATCAATAGCTTTGTTTCGTGAACATACAGCTTTTGTTTGGGCAACAATGATTTAGATTCAATTTTTCACCACTTAGTGCTTATGTCTAGCTTTGACTAGCTTAGAAAATCAAACTCTACAGGCAAACAGGATTGTGTCAAACACGCACTTTTTGATTTGATTTCACTGTGCTGGAACCTTCTCCCTTGAATTGAAAAGTCCTTTTTAGTTTGGATAATATGTGTTTGTGTGTATGCACTGCGGTCCAATCAATCAGCTTGTTTAGAAGAGCAGCTGTTTTTTTTATTTTATTTTATTTTTCTGGAGCTGTTGTTGGCTCACAGGTATCAGTAAATCCATCACACACAGCTGAGACAATACAATCTCAGCGTGTCATTGGAAAAGTCTGCACATTTTCACATATTTTCACATATAACAAGGTTTTATTTTGCTCTGCATATTTATGGCAATAAGAATAGTGAGTTAAAAAACAGTCCCAAGTTGGGTTGTTTTTAACCCAAAGTCTCAGTAACTGTTGGACCAACCCAGCTGTAGTTTATTTGACCCAACAAGATGGGTTACACATTTAATTCAGATGCCGGATCTGGTTCATTTAAATCATTTTAAATACTATATTAATCCTAAATGGGGACTTGGTCACTGCAGGTGACCCATCTCTAGATGACTGGATGGAATATTTACTTAAACTATGCAAAAGAGCAGATGCAGAGTCAGAATAACCAGTAACGATGGTGACTTCTGAGTTTATCTCCTTGTTTCTGCTTCACACTCATAGCGCCAACGTTAGCGTTCAAACTCAACAGAATTTTTCACCATCTTTGGCCAAATGTGAACATAAAGGCAGTAAAACAAATCAAATTTATAGGATGATAATCATAAAAGGTTAAATTCATGCTGCATTTGCATTTCCCATGAGCCTTTTTGATCCAGATGCGTTAAGAAAGTAGCCCCTCCCCCTCTAACAGAAACACACCCGACTCTACGGTTAGGGTTTAAAAAAACAACCCAGCTATGTTAGATCAGTTTATGGGTTCACAAAAATGATCCAGATAACAACCCAAAACCGGTTGCACATTTCATATCCGAGCATTTTTAGTGTGTTGTGTGTTCTGCACGTTACAACAGCTTACCTGCAGCCTGACCAGCGCATACCTGGATGCAGACATTTACATGCACACGTGGAACATAACAACTGTGCAGGATTTATGGTCATAGATGCTTTGAAATTTGTTATAAATGCTTTCATTCTTGTGCATATGAAGCAGTAATCTCATTTGTTTCTCTGTGTTGAATGTAGGGATGTGTGTGAGGCTGCATGATGTAAATATCATCCCAGTTTATGGGATGGATCATTTTCCAATAGTCATTGAAGTGTAACTGCACCCCTGCAAAATGCAAGAGCAGGGCACGGGTCCTCAATACATCAGGAATTTACTAGTGCTGCAGAAGTTTTGAGCCACCTCTCTGAGAAGAGTCGACTCTTTCAGCTCCGAAGTGATTCTTCATCATCGTCTCTGAGCTTTTGTTTCAGTATAATTTAGATGTTATGAGACGTTTGTTTGTTTGGCAGGACAAAAGTAGGACGGGGTCAGGCTCAGACCCAGACCCAGACTCCCGGGTGAGAGTCATGGACACTAACAGTCAGCCAAAGCCCCTTTCGTGCGCCCCCTTTTTTTTTTTTTTTTTTTTTTTTTTTAATAATTTTAAATAATAATAATAATAATATATTTATTTTTCTTTTTTAAGGGGGGATAATTATAGAAAAAATTAAAAAAAAAGTTTTTCTCTCTTCTGATCTTGGGCTTTCTTATTTCTGAAGGGAATTCCCAACTGGGGCAAAAAATTTTCCCGGGGGCTATCCTGTGGGGGGAGGATGAATTTTTTTTTTTTTGGGGGACTGAGGGGGGGGGTGTGTAATATAAGAGGGGGGGTCCTTTCATTATTGTTTGTGTGGGGAGATTTTTCTCACATCCTTCCTTCCACCCCCCCGCGAGTGAGGATGGGTGCGATCGCTTTTTTGTCCCCCTCCATCCTTTTTCATCTTTTTGTTATTTTTTATTTTTTTTTTTCTTTTTATGTTCTTTTAAAGATCATCCTCCAGTCCTTTTTTCCTCTTTTTTTCCTCTTTTCCCCCCTCTCTCCCCCTCTCCCTTTCCTTTTCCTTCCTCTTCATCTTCTCTCCCCTTTTCTTCTTTCCCTTTTATTTTCCGATCCTCCCCCTCTTTTTTATTTCCCCCCTCTTTTTTTTTTTTCTTTTTTATTTTTTTTTTCTTAAATTTATTCTTACTTCAAGAATTAAATTTAATACATCATTTATTGTGTTTCTTTTTTTCTCTTTTTTTTTCCCCGTTTTCTTCCTTACAACTACTAGCCATCCCTCCTAACCACCTCTCTCTGGTTTATGCTTGAAAATCTGAATCTGGTTGCAAGCAGTCAATTTTTGAGACAGTTTTATCCAAAAATATTTTTCAGTGTGTGAAAATGTCCATTTTAACAGCAGCATGGTGATTTTTTTTTTAAATTTATCAGATAAAGCCATACAGTGTTGTTCCTCACTCAGATAAGTGTGTATTTGGGTGCACTACCCCTTTATTTGCAAGGAATGGAATAGTTAAGGTGACTGTGGTGTTTTAAGCAGAATCTGGTATCAATGTGTTTCTTAAAGGCGTTATAGATGTTTCTTTCAACTATTTTTGCAATATTCACTGAAATTGGGTTCACTGTTCCATACGCTGTGATTAATTAAAAGCTTTAAGAGTATAAATGCAGGGACATCCGTCAGGGGTACGAGAGTTTCCATCAACCACACTGGAAAACGTGTCTGCCTTAAAATTTGAGTTGAATTGAACGATTTGTGTATTTAAGATGTGTTTGATTAAGTATTTTAATTTATAACAACAACATACCAGAAGGTCGTTAATTTGACGTAAAATAAAACGCTGGGACAAAAAAAAAAAGGCCAAAATGCAATTTCCAGTGCACACATTTTGGCCAAAACTGGCTTCAAGGGTGCGGCTGGAGCAGGAATGAACGGATGAATGTGCGACGCTGGAACTTGGAAAGAGAAAAGGTCAGCGTGATTTTGACGTGAGGGGACGGAGACGCTGCTCCTCTAATTCGGGGGCTTCCACCTGCCACCTGCAGGCCTCCTCATCCTCATCCTCAGCCGAAGCCCTGATAGCGCTGATGACGCCGCCGGCTCCCCCCCCCGCCGGACTTTTCCAGCCCATCATCTCCTCCTCGGCCCTCCCCGTGTTGCTCCGGCTCTAACTGCAGTGCATCTCCATTTCATCGCCCCCCGCTCCCTCTAACAGGATTTTCCCCGTCCTGCCGGATGATTAGCTCAAACAGAAGCGTGAAGGAGAACTGGGGGTGGGAAACGGTGCAAGTTTCGACCTGTCTTCATCTCAGTTCGGCGGTTAACGAGGGGGACGGATCACGTATTTGCTGTTAACAACGAGGATGCCATCGCTTCTCATTCTCCCTCACCAGTTGTGCCCCACAGTCCCATGCATAATAAATCAGACCCTCCGTCTCGGCATCGCTCTCCGTATGCAGACAAGAAAGTGGAAGAGTCTGGTGTGATCTGCTGCAAAATGCAAGAGAAATTTGAAGCCGTGCACTCAGAGCCGGATCCTCGCTTCCCTTCTGTTCCTTCAATGTATTCAGGTCATCGCCAGGTCTCGGTTAAAACGCTGCTTTGCTTTGCTTCTGTAAGCTCCAACATCTTGTTCCTTTTACTCAAATCTGTGTATCCCAATGCCCTGAATAAATACTGCTACACGTTGTACTTCTTTTAGTCTTACCCTCGCCGCCTGGAAGAAGGAGCTGCCCTGCCCCGCGTATGTGACCTAATTTTCCTGCTCGGCCCAGCGTTTTCCGATGTGAGTCGTTCCAAAATAGCTTGGCTACAGCAGAGCGTGGCAAACTCATTTCCATCTTGCATAACAGAGACCAAACATTACCCCCCTCCTGACACACACTCTCACAGGCTGGATCTCGCCTTTGCACCCCCATTGTATGAGGAAGATGATGAAATTATCATTTTCACTTCCTGATTTTTTAACCCCCAGTTTCTGCATCACATCTGTTCAGTCTGCCTGTTATCGGAAAATTAATAGAATTTACAGCCAGTTAGAGTCAAGATTAAAGAGAAGTCCCAAAATGATTAAAATGACCTGAAGTTTGTTTCAGTTCGGCATCAGAGTCTGACCGTTTAGTTTTAGTGACGTAATGTTACAGCAGCGAGCATGCAGTCCTGAACGCTACTCCCCGTCATTGAATCGGCTTTGGTTGGAGATAATGAGGAGCGGGGGGTTGAGAGAGGAATCATTATTTTACCCACGGCTGCAGCGCTTCCTAACGGGGTCTGTAGGGCGCCTTCGCCAAGCTAATGCAGAGAAATGGAAACGGATGGAAGGCATGATTATTTGATCTGCAAAGAGCTCTTGGTGGGTTTTGTAGTAACTGGACTGGAGTGCTCAGAAGCAGGAGACTGGGTTTCAGACGTCTGTGGGTTTGGGTGCATTTAAACCGTCTGCCTGCTTTTGGCTTTTGGCTATTTTTTGTATTAAACCTTTATTTAACCAGATTAAAATCTAAATGATATAGAGATTTCTTTTGCAAGAGCAACATGGCCAAAAGGTGATGAAAAAACTGAAAAAACTGTTATGTTTCTACATACTGTTGGTCCACATGCATGCAGCTACTCAATGTCAGTTATTCTTACATACTGCACCTTTAAAATTGGGGTTTTAGTCATTTTTAAACATTTAGTAATTTTTCCTTTTCCCTCTTTCCTTTTCCCTTTTTTCCTCTTTTTTTTTTTTTTTTCCATTTTCCAATTATATCCCTTGAGAAAAATTATGATAAAGACTGCCGTTTAAATGTTTAAGGACATTTACTTCAGTGTGTGAAGATTGTATGTCGTCAAGGTTGTTTTTAAGTGAAAAACTTTGTGAACTATTTTGGATAAAAAGTGCTTTATGAATGTAATTAGATTTTTATTGGCTTAAAAAAAAAAAGATCATAACTTACCATAAGCGATTTTAGCACATTTTCGGGGGTGCTAAAGCAACATGAAATTGAATCCATATATATTTATATCTATCATATATCATATCTATATATATATCTATATCTATATATATATATATATATATATATATATATAGGGCTGCCATAAATGATTATTTTGATAATCAAATAGTCATCGATTATTCTGGTGATTGACT
Source organism: Atherinomorus stipes (assembly GCA_023101725.1). Classification (NCBI taxonomy): domain Eukaryota; kingdom Metazoa; phylum Chordata; class Actinopteri; order Atheriniformes; family Atherinidae; genus Atherinomorus; species Atherinomorus stipes. The sequence continues at coordinate 41,702 of JALJCO010005229.1, read as the reverse complement.
AATCAGATCATATGAAAATTGTAGCACATTTACAGAACGAGTCTAAAGTTTCAACGCTTTCCTCAGTGAATGAAATGGAAAAACGTGTCCAAACTTTTGACTGGAAGTGTGTGTGTTTATTTCTGTCAATATGCAATTAAAGAAAAGATGAGCAGACAGAAAGAAAGACAAGGCAGCAGAAGGTATGCAGGCAATTTTGAGAGGAAAACAAAGCTTATAAACAATAAACGATTAGTCAATTATAAAATTAGTCACAGACAATTTTGACAGTCCTAATCATGGCAGCCCTATTAGAAAATTAATAAAACCATACTGTACTTGTAAATGTAATATTTTCACAACAAAAATCCAGCCTAACTTTGTTTTCACGATAAATATTCTAAATGTGAGTTTGGAAAACTGTCAGAATCTCCATAAATAAGGAGGATAAATGGTGTTGTGATGGATCTGGTTCACCGCTTAGACACAACACCTGCAGCCCAAAATCAGCTTCTCTCATCCAGATAAAGCTGAACTGGGATTTTTAAACAGCAGCAGTAATAACTTTATTTCTGGATGATAAAAAACTTAAATCTAAGGCTTGAAAATGATCAGAAACTTTGTAAATAAGGAGGAAAAAGTGGGTTTTGGTGGATCTGGTTCACCGTTGGAACTAGACAGCAACATGCTGGAAACCAGCTTCTATCACAGCTTCCCTCTTGATAATTGACCTATGGCTAAGCCACGCCCCCTCCACTCACTCAGACAAACAATCAACATTCGGTGACAGGCACTATGTGACGTTTCCGGAAATGACAGCTGTCAACACGAACAGTAGGCACAGGATCAGACCGTGAGACCATGACAAGATGAATAACAAAACAATTACAAAAACAAACAAACAAACAATCATTGTTCACAAGTCTGAAACTGCGAGTAGAAATCAAGCCTGTGAAGTCTCTGGAATGTGACGAGTGTCGCCCCCTCAGTTTCTTGCACAAACTACTGCACGGCTGCCGGTGTTGTGCCAAAAAGTGATCGTCTGCCAAAAACTGATTAAACAGCTGCAGGAGTGCAGTCGGGTCTGGCTACAGCTCGGACGCCAGAGGCGTGTCGTAACCGACGTTAGTACACCGCACCTGTACTACACCACACCTGTACTACACCGCACCTGTACTACACCACACCTGTACTACACCGCACCTATAGTACACCGCACCTGTACTACACCGCACCTATAGTACACCGCACCTGTACTACACCGCACCTGTACTACACCGCACCTATAGTACACCGCACCTGTACTACACCGCACCTGTACTACACCGCACCTGTACAACACCACACCTGTACTACACCGACACCTGTACTACACCACACCTGTACTACACCGCACCTGTACTACACCGCACCTGTACCTGTACTACACCACACCTGTACTACACCGCACCTGTACTACACTGCACCTGTACTACACCGCACCTGTACTACACCGCACCTGTACTACACCGCACCTGTACACACACCACACCTGTACAACACCACACCTATACTACACCGCACCTGTACAACACCACACCTGTACTACACCGCACCTGTACTACACCGCACCTGTACTACACCGCACCTGTACTACACCGCACCTGTACTACACCACACCTGTACTACACCACACCTGTACTACACCGCACCTGTACTACACCGCACCTGTACTACACCGCACCTGTACTACACCGCACCTGTACTACACCACACCTGTACTACACCGCACCTGTACTACACCGCACCTGTACTACACCGCACCTGTACTACGCCGCACCTGTACTACGCCGCACCTGTACTACACCGCACCTGTACTACGCCGCACCTGTACTACACCGCACCTGTACTACACCGCACCTGTACTACACTGCACCTGTACTACACCGCACCTGTACTACACTGCACCTGTACTACACCACACCTGTACTACACACCACACCTGTACTACACCGCACCTGTACTACACACCGCACCTGTACTACGCCGCACCTGTACTACACCACACCTGTACTACACACCACACCTGTAGCTACACACACACCTGTTAGGGATGTTAAAGATAACTTCATATTTCTTTATGTTGCACTTTTAATTTTATCCACGTTCTGTTGATGTTGTGGTCTGCCACATAACTTTAAACAAAGCAGACACTCTTCTCGTTTGAAATGTGGCTTAGAAAGGGCAAAAAATACACCTCATGGCCCAGCCTCTTAGGATACCTAGTGTCAGAGTTGCATGTATGCACACTGTTTGACCATTTTAAACAAACAAACAAAAAACAAAATAAAATAAAACACATAAAGACACATAAAAACAAACAAAACCTTCTATGGACTTCAGGCAGACAATGTCCGAGTGTATTGGGTTAGCTGTGCGGACCGTGATTGGCTCATCGCACTTGGGGGCGTGGTTTAGCCATAGGTCAATTAAACACAGACTTTACAAGTTAATGTTTTGCTTTCACACATATGAGAATGAAATTGTGTCAAAATGTAGAAAATAATGAGATTCATCTCTTTGGGTGCTCAGCACCCCGAAACCTCAGATCCTAGCATCACCTCTGTCTCCATGTAGTATGATAGCTACAACTGAGGAAGAGCAGTAGTAGATTATTGTGTTAATATAAATAGAAACTTAAGTAGGTCCTAACATGGAGCCCTGCGGCACTCCTTTAGAGACATTTAGGAAAGAGGAGGACCAACCAGCCAACTGGACATCCTTTTCTGTTCATTAGTCTACAAACCGGGTGCTAGCTTGATTTGAGATGCCAGTCTGGGTGTCTGCATGTGAGTGTTTTGTCCATCTGTTCATATTTGAATGAATTGCGCGTGCCTCTGAGTGTGTTTTGCACTACTGTTGCTCACTCTGAACATATGGACTTGTAATTAAGCAGTAGTGATACAGGTAGTTCATTTATGATGTCACAGCTCTGCTACGTTTTCATGCACCACCACCTCCAGCCTTACAGATCTATCTATGCATGCACAGATTTCAGTGTCAGTCCTCAACTTGAAACAAAAGGACCGTTTCTAATAAGCCAAACACATAAACTGACACCTATGGCTGTGCACGCTGCAGCCCACGCACAGTCGGCAGAATTAGTCAGGGTCTGTATTCTCTATTGATCTCCCTGCAATGCTTGAGCTGTCTCAATGCCTCCCTGCACAGTATTCACAGCTGAAGCAGCACGTCCGCGCGCTCTGCACAGATCGGCCTTGACGTGCCGCGCGCACGCAGGCACAAAGACAGCAACATGCGTGCACTCGGAGCACACAGCCTCTCGCTTTGTCCCTGTCTTTGTCGAACACGCACACACATTGAGAGTGGGGTGCGTTATTATCACATGTGGCTCCCTGTCAGGCGAGGGGTTGGAGGACGTGGCTGGCTGGTGTGTGCGTGCGTGACTGGCGGGCCACACCTGTCAACAGTGCTCCACGGGCGCGGCGGTGATGCTATCTGACAGCCCGCCTGCCACGGAGGATGTGTGTGTGCGTGTTGGTGTGCTCCGTGACCGTTTGGATGAGTCACTGTTGTGCCTCCGCTGCTATGTTCCCCAGAGGACCCACGAGTGTCTGACTGGTGGTTTTTGTTGTGCGTCTGTGTGTTCAGAACATATTAACAGCTGGCCTCTTACTCACACAGTAAACAATCACAATGAACCATCAAAATTTTTAGCGATCTAGTGTGTGGTGGTGTTTTCACCCTGCCTCTGCAAGACGCTGAAACCCTCACTCCCTCCATCTGCTGTAACGCAGCAATCTGCTTTAATTCACAGCCGGGATTTACATTAACGAGCAGCACCTATGCCGCTCATTATGATGCAGATCACATGCGCTCTCCGCCACACATCCGGCGCAGCACCGCTTTCTGGATGCGACTTCAGGGAGACACGTTCCTCAGTCATGGCTGCTGCAGACCCAGCGTTATGAAGCAGCTCTTCCCTCCAGCGCTCGCAGCAGCACATGCGTTTGGCTGAAATATTCAGCCCAGCTCCCAGCGTTACCTTGCATGTATAATTACCGGATATGCTGCCTGCTGCTGATAACTCTCCCAAACAATGTTTGAAGGGAGAAGGCGGCGATGAATTCCCAATGAAGTGTGAAAAAGACTGATTAAAATTGCCGTGGTCAAAAGCCAGCGCTCTAGTGTGTTCTGCTCTCATGGACCAGGGGAGATGGGGAGACAGGCTCTGCAGTCGAGATAGCAAGAGCTTTTTCTTCTCTGTGGTGCTTGGGAATTCATTTTTGGTTTCTATTTTTGTCCACATTTGAAAATTTATTGGCAAATCTTCTAATGTGTTGGCTGTTGTTGGCTTTCCACCTGGTAAGCCGACGTGTTGTACGTCCAGGTTCACCTGAACTTCATTATTTCTAAGATGGTTTTTTTCTTCCTTCATTTAACACGTTTAAGGAGGAATTTCTGTTTTATCACAAAGAAACAATCATGACTTGTTCTTGAGAGATGTCTGTCATGCTTGGTTTACCAAACCAAATGCTTTCCTCAACCTAACCGAGTACATAGAGGCTGGGGCGGAGGGGGAAATGATGACAGTATGAGCTCTATACTGTCATAAAGTGAAACATTAGTTGTAAAATAAGTAGAATTTCATTATTATCAGCCGATATCAGCATTAAAATGTGACATCAGAAAACATCAGTATCAGTTTTTTCCTGCCGATGTTTTTACTAATGAAATGTAGTAACATTTTGTAACAGAACGGCGAGATTTGTTCCATCAGTGTTGGTCCAGCATGTTGAAAAGTCGCTGTTATCCTCTAAGAACTTCATTTCCCAGCATTCCTTTCAGAGTCATGTGACTACGATGCAGCTGCTGCTGCTACAGACTGACTTTGAAGCTGCTGATAATATGTCTGGTTTTAAGTTGTTGGTTAAGTTACCAAGTTGTCGGAAACATTAGAATTAGCCACATGTTGGCTAATACCTGCTAGTATCTGATATATGGTAGTATTTAATACCTGCTAGTATCTGATACCTGCTAGTATTTGATATATGCTAGTATTTAATACCTGCTAGTATCTAATACCAGCTAGTATCTGATATATGGTAGTATCTAATACCTGCTAGTATCTGATATATGCTAGTATCTAATACCTGCTAGTATCTAATACCTGCTAGTATCTGATATATGCTAGTATTTAATACCTGCTAGTATCTGATACCTGCTAGTATTTGATATATGCTAGTATTTAATACCTGCTAGTATCTGATATATGCTAGTATCTAATACCTGCTAGTATCTGATATCTGGTATTTTCTTATACCTGCTAGTATCTAATACCTGCTAGTATCTGATATATGGTAGTATCTAATACCTGCTAGTATCTGATACCTGCTAGTATCTGATATATGGTATTTTCTAATACCTGCTAGTATCTAATACCTGCTAGTATCTGATACCTGCTAGTATCTGATATATGCTAGTATTTAATACCTGCTAGTATCTGATATATGCTAGTATCTAATACCTGCTAGTATCTGATATATGCTAGTATTTAATACCTGCTAGTATCTGATATATGCTAGTATTTAATACCTGCTAGTATCTGATATTTTTTTTTTTATGCTAGTATCTTATACCTGCTAGTATCTGATACCTGCTAGTACCTAATATATGGTAGTATCTAATACCTGCTAGTATCCAGTACCTGCTAGTATCTGATATATGGTTGTATCTAATACCTGCTAGTATCTGATATCTGGCAGCCAGATGTATAAAATGAACTCCTCTGGGTGAGTTCAGGAGATTTTGGGATCTTTGCTCTCAGAGCAAAATATAGTTGTATCACTCAGAATTTGAGAGATTCAAACTCACAGTTGTCTGTACTGTATATTAGTATCTGTTGATGTCGGAAATTAAGAGCTTGGACAATATTCAAATCAAATCAAGTTTTATTTATATAGCACTTTTCATGCATAACAGCTTTACAAAGTGCTTCACATATTAACACAATACATCAACAGTCCCCCAAGTTTATCTCAAACAAACACACACGCATACACACACGCATACACACATACGTACTCTCTCTCATACGTACACAGATTAAATTACACTCCCCCACCCCCACCTCTAAGAACAGACAAATAAAATGTCTTGGCACCTGGTGAAAGAACAATATTCTGGGGTCCATCCACATCAGGGCCCACCCCGCCTGTGATATTGGTATATCACATACTGTATCGGTAAAATAGCCTGTCGGTCTTGGACAGCTGACGTTACAAAGTCGCCATTTTATCTGGTTAAGGGCTCAAAGTAAAAAAAAAAAACATGTAGAGTTGTTTTTAGTTTCTTTTTGAGTTAAAGGCATTATGGAAGATGTTTCTTTCAACAATTTTTGCAATATTCAATGAAACTGGATTCACTGGCGATGCAGCTTCAGTCCTGTCCAGCGTTCTTACCTTTGCTGTGACGACTCTGATCGTGCAGTGCTGGTTGAAATGACTGAAGATCCTCCACCCAGCCTCTGGAGATTTGTCCAGGAGCTTCAGGGGATTTATAGTTTCAAAATTCTTTGAAAGTGTAAGCATTTATCCCGTAAGCTAGACAGTTTGTGATGTCCAGCGAAGAAGCCAGAGGTCGGACTTCTCCAGCTGTTACTCTTCAGGTCGTACGGATCAATACCGTTTATAGAGGCCAACGTAGCTAATGGAAATGTTCGGTGGTCTTAATCTTCTCCATTTACAGTAATAAAAGGTGCTTTAAAATGCTAGCATTTCCAACAGTCTATCTCTCTGTTAACCATCCAGAATGTTGCTGGGGGGTGCCAGTCACTGACTGTCAATGACCGATATCGAACATCATTAGAAATAAGACTTTGTGTTCAAGTAAAATAATGAAAAAATATAAAGTAATGCATGAAAAAGAACAGTTTAACTAAAATCATCTTGGCAGGAATGATGGAGAAACCTCTCCAAACACGCTGCTGAGGTTGGCAACACCAGCCCAGCTAGCCTGGACTCTCCCAGACGAGCTGGCTCTGCCGCCACGAGAGCTCGATTTCTAAATTATTATTCTTATTTGTACCATCTTTAGGACTGTTTGTGTGTATATCACATCCATTTCATCTTCTTTCATTTTTTCTCCATCATGTATATTTTCTGTTTTCTGTACGTTGGTACCACAGCTTGTGAAGTACGCTTTATTACAATGAAAAGAGAAAAAAGTCAATATAAAGATAATGGAATTAGATAGATAGATAGATAGTTGATAGATAGATAGATAGATAGATAGATAGATAGATAGATAGATAGATAGATAGGACCTCTTTTCAAAAGACCAGAATAATTGTGATAATGATTTTGTCCATAATCGAGCAGCCTTAGTGGGATCCTCGGCTTTAGGAGCACCTCAGCTCTGTTCTTGTGTGGTGGAGCTTTTATATTGTTGTAAATAGTTTCTGGAAGTCGTTGTTTTCTGATCCGTCTCCTCCACTTCACTGTAAACCCAAACAAGTTCAGAAAACTCAAGATTTTTGTCAAATGATGACATAAGAACTTCAAAGTTATGCTGATCAATGTTTGAGTTACACTGTACTTAAAAAATATGTATTCAGTTGACTTAATCTACAGTCGTCCTCAAAATCATTCCAGCCCTCCAATTAAAGAAGGAAAAAAATCAGTGAAATAAGTTGAAATTATCAAAAGTAATAAAAAATTCAGTAAAAATTGTGACATTGATTTTGAATTGTGGTTTGAAAGAAATGTTAAAAACAAACACACAAAAAATAAAACACGTCAACAGGCGTGATGCAGCTCCGAAGCTAAAATGTTGTTGAGCAACACTTTGCGACAATCACGGCAATCAGGTGTTTTTTTTGTAACGTCCAATCAGACGTCTGCACCTGTTGACAGGTATGTTGGTCCCCTGTTCATAGCAAAAATGCTCTAATGTGTCTTTGTTTATTTATTTTTTTTAATTATTATTTCCAACCAGAATTCAAAAGCAATATTTTATTTCACTAAATTATAATTTTGTAAATTTGTATTTATTATTAGTTTCTTTAGTTTCCTGTTATTTAAATTACTGTTGTGAATTTAGCTTTTCTTAAGTTGGAACATATGAATAATTTTGAATAAGACTGTAATTAGCTAAATTCGGTTTAGTTGTAGGGATGTGCCGGTTTCTGGTTACAAGGTTTACCACTGAATAAAAACGTAGCGGTAGGAAAACCATTACATTTTCCGTCATACCTTCATACCTTGACCACAGTATGAACTTCATTCTGTCTTATAAAACACAGGAAGAGAAAGCAAGTCAGGTGTACGCCGCCTGTCCTGACGCACACTCCCAGTTTGTGGCGGTAAATTCACGTCTTGCCAGTGCCAACGCCATTAAACATCAAAAGATGAAGTACAGATGTTCCAATAAAGGTCAATAAAGTTGTTTCTATTTACCCAGACACTTAAAAACAACATTTAAGAGCGTCATGATACCATGGTATTCTGTGAAACCGTGATATTTTAGCTTCAGGTTATCGTACCGTCAGGATTTCATACCAACACGTCTATTTAGTTGCATGATGTAGTTATTAGGAGTTTGTAGTCCTGTTTGGGTTTGCAGTGTGGTTTATGGTTGTTGTCCCAAAGAAGGAAAAAATCCCAAAAGCCATTTTGTCCCAGTGGTTTGTCTTTGTGAGGACGTTAAATTCAGACTTTTCTGGTAAAGTTTGTTGTATTAGAAGCCAGATGTGCTTAAATTGTAGAAACTGCAGCCTTACACTGAGCAGGACGTTGTCTCTCCGTCGTCTCTGCGTCATCCCTGCGTTGTCCCTGCGTCGTCTCTGCGGTCGTCCCTGCGTTGTCCCTGCATTGTCCCTGCGTTGTCCCTGCGTCATCTCTGCGGTGTCCCTGCGTTGTCCCTGCATCGTCCCTGCGTTGTCCCTGCATCATCTCTGTGGCGTCCCTGCATCATCTCTGCGGCGTCCCTGCATCATCTCTGCGTTGTCCCTGCGTCATCTCTGCGGTGTCCCTGCGTCGTCCCTGCATTGTCCCTTCGTTGTCCCTTCGTTGTCCCTTCGTTGTCCCTGCATCGTCCCTGCGTTGTCCCTGCATCATCTCTGCGGTGTCCCTGCGTCGTCCCTGCATCATCTCTGCGGCGTCCCTGCGTTGTCCCTGCGTCATCTCTGCGGTGTCCCTGCGTCATCTCTGCGGCGTCCCTGCATCGTCCCTGCGTTGTCCCTGCATCATCTCTGCGTTGTCCCTGCGTTGTCCCTGCATCGTCCCTGCGGTGTCCCTGCGTTGTCTCTGCGTCCTCCCTGCGTTGTCCCTGTGGCGTCCCTGCGTTGTCCCTGCGTCGTCCCTGCGGCGTCCCTGCGTTGTCCCTGCATTGTCTCTGCGTTGTTCCTACGTCGTCTCTGCATCATTCCTGCGTTGTCCCTGTGGCGTCCCTGCGTTGTCCCTGCGTCGTCCCTGCGGTGTCCCTGCGTCGTCTCTGCGGCGTCCCTGCGTCATCTCTGCATCGTCCCTGCGTCCTCCCTGCGTTGTCCCTGCGTCATCTCTGCGGTGTCCCTGCATGTCCCTGCGTTGTCCCTGCATCATCTCTGCGGCATCCCTGCATCGTCCCTGTGTTGTCCCTGCATCATCTCTGCGGCATCCCTGCATGTCCCTGCGTTGTCCCTGCGTGTCCCTGTGGCGTCTCTGCATCCGTTTTTTCTCCTCGTGACGTTTCTGAGACATACGGTTGAGTTCTGAACGATCTGCAGCGTTTTCGCTCCTGCTAACACGTAACACGGACAGCAGCACCATGCAGCGACCTCCGTGTGTCTGCACCTGCGTGCGGGGGGGACGGACAGATGTAGATGGCGTCTCACACGAGGAGCGTGGGCGCCAAACCCGGGCCCTTAATTACAGCCCCGGCTCCCACCGCCTCTCCCTCAGCCCCCGTGTTTGGGTGTATCTTCCTGGCAGGTGGTCTCCCAGGCTTTGCTCTGGGGGGGGGGCTCCACCTGAGCACAGAGCACGGCGGCGTCTGATTAGCAGCTCAAATGAGCTCCCCAGCTAGCCGCCGCCGCATCGTCCCCTCTGCTGACGGGGACCAGGCGCCATGTTTGGCTTGTTAGCTCGACCAGGAGGTTTCTGCATCACGTCTTACAAACAGCAGAATTATAAATCTGTAGGGAGCTCATTTGGGCTACTTTAGTGGAGATGCTAGTTGCCAGCTAGCTAGCCGTTTACCTCTGGGCTAACAAGCCCTGACTAATTCAGGGAGCTGCTTTTTTTTATTTATTTTTCCTTACAGTTCAATAATTGGTGGTTATTAGCGAGCTGGCTGGTAAAGGAGCCGTGTGGCTGGTTAACTCTTTCCTCCCTTTAAGGACAGCAGTTGTCTTTCATCTCATGTCAGAGGCAGCGCGGATGCCGGCAGTGGGGGTCGCTGATGATGGGTTTGTTGTTTTTTTTCCCGCCAGCAGCAGATGCCAAGCACAGCGGTTTCAACCGGGCACACTTTCCAACGCAACACAGCTGCCTTCCCTGCATCTGGGCACCGGATTGAAAGAAGAGGGAGGAGAGGAGCGGAGAAAGATGGGGAACGAGCGGGAGGCAGGCTGTGTGGGGAGAAACAGAGGGGAGAAGAAGAAGGAGGAGGAGGAGGAGGAGGAGGAGGAGAGGAAGAAACAAAGGCTGACACAGATAACATCTATCGGCGCAGCAGAAACATGGGCCGGGTTTACCATTATAAATAGAGAGATACCCACACCCCCCTCCCCGGTCCCCCCCCCCAGCTGAAAGCTGGGAACCACTAACTGGGCCAATCCACAACGGGGATTAGCTATCTGGCTGCAGAGGCATTTAAATGCGCTCACAGCGAGCGCCGCGCTTTCTGTGGGAATGACTGTAAACACAAACACCGAGGTGTCACGGAGAAGAAAGGAGCAAATGCACGCTTTACCTCGCTGTTTTTACGTTTTTATGGGATGCCACATAGAATTTTAATACTACAGTGGAGACGGGTTGCAAAGAGAATGCAATATTTTAGCATTACTTAAAAAAAAAATAGCTTTTTAAGATTGAATCCAGGGCGAAACAGCTGGTAACAGCAGGATGCTGCACTGAGAGAATATTAAATGCAGGCTGGATTGAAGAATTATTAATATACCGAGAGATGGATGCAACGTGTAACGCTTAGCAAGAACAATCACATTTTGCCTTTAATGAGTGCACGGCTCTGTATGTGCTGGAAAATACTCGTGGAGCAACAAACAGATTCAGATTGAAGTCCTTTCTGTCCACACCTGTGGACGGTGGTGCAGCCAAAAGTCACCGCCGCTGAAAAGAGAATTATCATCTTACAATACGTCCAGTTTCACAGCCCCTTGCACCGCGGCATGCTTGTTTTCCTCTTCATCGGTCTCTCCGTGCCCTCTCCCGCTCCCTTTTCTTTTGTTCTCCCTCTATCAGAGTTGTCCTTGACTGCCGAGCGAGCGAGCGCAGTGCAGTCTTTGCTTGAGAGGAGCCAGTCAAACCTTCTCTGCTTTCCTGTTGAGACAAAAATAGGAGAGGACGTGGGGGGAGAGAGACGGAGAGGATGGCGCGAAAAGGAGGAGAGTCTGTGTTTTAATTCAGCAAACATCTTCCCAAAGCCCCGAAGAGCTGTGAATGAGGACGAGTGTAAGCAGCAGGTCGGCATGATGAGTAAGCATCTGAAGACGGGGGAGCTCGGGCCTCGTTGTGGAGAGACGCTGAATGGGAAGTTGTTGTCTGCAGACAGAAGCCTTCTCAAGACGTGCAGCTTTATTTCCCTGGATGAGATGAACTCTGGAGAGCGTTCAGGCCCAGAAACGGTTTCATCGTGCATGCGGTGTCTCTGGACTCGCCAGAGTTACCAGCTGAAATCTTAGCAGGATGTGTCTCAAACTGCACACTTGCCCGAGTGCACTGGAACTTCGTCTGTAGTGCACACTATTGTCGCTAAATGCTGACCTGAATAGAGCGCTTCACTTACTGGAAGTGACAGACTAGCATTGACCGCTAACGTGAGCTCAAACACATGACCAGATCATAACTGTCATCAGGGAGGGAACAGCTCGGTAGCTACAATATACATTAATAATTACGTCTGAATGAATTCATAAACGTTTCTTAAATCAGTACAAAACCACCTCCGATGCAGCAGGGGTCACCACCGCTTCGACTGGAAGTCCGGCCTGCCGACCGGTGGCCAACCGTTAGCTCCCTGTTAGCTCTCAGTAAGGTTTCAGTTTGTAGCAGAGTTGCACAACAGTGGTTTTTAGTCAGATAATAACAAGTCTAAGCGTGTTTTACCTTACCCCGTCGCTTAGGGGGCTAATCTTTGTTAGGTCCTGTTAGTTTCGCATTAGCTCGGTTAGCGTTTAGCCCAGAGTACGTCAGCTGTCAATCATTTGCCCCGCAGAGCGGCCTTGCCTTTGTCCATTTTAGCATTTTCCGGGAGTGACGACACACGTGACACGGCAAGATGGCGGCAATGGGACACGCCCAACTGGCTTCACTTTTAGCTCTTCAGAAACCAACGGGTGACGTAGCGGAAGGTTGGTCCCTCTCTGTTAACGCTCTATGGTCCCGATGCGGGACAGCATTCTAAGTCCATCTCCCATCGGCACAGCAGGTCATCAAACCGCCGTTCAGACACCGGGACAGGACGCAGATCACAGTTTATCCTCCTCTGTCTTCAGAGAGAGAGAGAGGAGGCTCCCCTGGTTCTTCTGGGTGTTTCTCGTCCTGTCAGAAAATGTGTCTGCACTAAATAAGTATGCTGTTCATCAGAGGGGACATCGAATTTAAAACATGTCATTCTCAATAGAAAAAGCATATTTAAGGAGATTTCTGGGTGTTTTTATGTTTTTTACTTTGAAATGAGAAGCTGGTGAAAGTTAAGAGGGTTGGGTCAAACATGGCGATGATAGAGGTGAGCCCGGTTCGTCCTCCATGAGAAGCTAGAAGCTCTGGTGCTAATGGAACGAGATCTCACGAGATTTTGTCTCCGAACAACTAGATCTTGCAGGACTTTATTAAAACGATCAAACCGATCCAAATATTTTTTCAATATCACATTTTAATGCCAATATCGGCCGATAATATCAGATAACTCAACAATACATTGGTCCAAATATAGATCAAATATTAGAGGAGTCATCACATGGAGTCGTGGAGGCGGAAAAGGGACGGTGTGTAACCGGGTCTCTAATGAGCACTGCATGGTCACATATTCGTAGATTATAATGCAGCTGTATGCATTTAACTCTCGGGGGGGGGGGGGGGTTAGGTTATAACTGGCTTTGTTTTTACTACCTTTTACCTTTTTAATTTAGCTTCAAACCAGCTCGACCACCTTGTTTAGTTTAATTCTTTTAAGCAAAGCAAACGTGATTTTACAGTTATTTTTACATTTTTGAGACTGTTTCAACACAGTCGAACTAAAATAACAAAAAAGACACGAATTACCTTGTCCTGTCCAGCATCGTTGCAAGTTAGTTCGATTAAAAATGATTGAAATCAAAGCCGGAAGTGGTTCAGGGTTCCAGGCTTTCTCTGAGGTTTATGAGACTACGGAGCTCCGTAAAGGACAAAAAGCTGCAGACCTGAATGAAGCTGGTTGGTCCATCCCTCCTTCTTTAAGCCTGATGTCATCATGGATACATTTAATAATCACATTTGTATTTTGGAACCTGTAGTGTCCTTTAATTCCATAACTTTTATATTTCCGTTCTCTAGTTTTCTTTCTCCCGGCTGTTTGAGGCGAGTTGCAGCTCATAAGCATCAAGCCAAACAAACCTCTCTGTCACGAAGTAGCGTTTGAGAGAAAAAGTCCTCGTTTGGTTGCTGTGGGTCTGTTTTATGACTCGTATGAGGACGCGGACTCTTGGCAGATTAAGATCTGTTAACTTTACAGGACGTTGTTTACAAGTCTTTGTAATGACGCCGTCCAGTCCTGGAGTTTTTATGAGCGGCGCTCTGCTGCAGCTCCTGCGCCGCAGATGCAAGAAAACAGTTCCTGCAGCCCAAAAGCAGTTTTTGTGAGTCCAGAAGAAAGAACCCAAGGACAATCTGCTGCGTTGCCTTCAGGTCTGGCTCAGATATTTGGCTGTTTGCAGCAATGAATAATTCAGACAGCTCTGATCAGAAGATTTCTACTCTTCAATATTTCTTCTGTTTGCTTTTCATATGTCTGCAGCCGCCTGCAGACTTCACTGATCTCTTTCTTTATGAGTTCTCATCTTCTGATCCAGAGATGTTGGAGTAAGTCAGTAGCTGGGTTTCCAAAAAATAAAAGTGATATTTCTTAAATTTAAAAAAAAGTACAATAGTGATATGTAGGTGTTTCCATTTCAGCTGAAATTCTGGTAAAATCCCGTCCCACGAGACTCCACTTTAAGGAGGATGGAGATATAACCATGTTGTGTTTCAGAGCTGCTGCTCATCAGGAGATGATGATTCAGAGGTAAAGTCCGTATGTACGGAGCCTCTGATCACATCAGCAGGGAAAAACACTCGTGGAGACTTCCAGGACAGACGCCTGAAACGTAACACGAATTAAAACTCCCTCAGGATCAACTTGTGGAGTGTGAATGTCATTTCTGGATCTTTATTCCACTTTTATCGGCACCAGTTCCTGACTGATGTGATGATGCAGCTGCTGACACCAAGCCGCAGTCATACCATGTTATCCACGTCACGTTTTATTAAATCCTGGTGACGTATAATTAACATGTGGGAACGAGATTACCGAGTCGTGATGTTACAAACATGTGGAAACGACATAAACAGCTGGTGTCCAGTCGTTAATACATGAAGAACTTAAACCATCCGATAATGTCCTAAATGAACTCAGCTTGCTGAGTTATGGCGATTTGGGGATTTTTCATATATGTGACTGATAAAACTTCCCCCATCACTCCGATTTCACAGTTAATGCTTGTAAATGATCATATTCATCATAATTAAGAATGAATAACTGGATTTTAACCCCTACGTCACGCCTGATGTGTAATTGCGAAAAAAGTGTTTCCATTACACTTGTGCGAAAAACTGCTTTATCGAAACGTCCGAATTTACGCCTCATGACAGCGTAAAGATTTTTTTTGTGATTTTTGAGAGTTTTTTCAAAATGTAGGTGTTTCCATTAGCGGTTTTAAATTGCAATATTTAGGTTTTGCGCAATTCCAGGTGGAAACCCATGCAGCTTATGTAGCATTTAAAACTCTTCCTGCTGTTGTCTGCAGAGCGATGGGTTTTATCATAACGTATCTGGAAATGTGACTTGTGGTGATTTCTTTTACTTTTCTGAATCAGGATCTGGAAGCTCAGAGCTCCCAGTTGCCATCGAACGCAGCATAACTGCTGCATTGTGAGGAGGACTGACCCAGACTGCAGTCATTCACATCATTTAGAGAGTTGTTTGTTTGTTTTGGACTTTCACCAGATATTTACGTGATTTTGAGAACTGAGCGTTACAATAAAACAGCAGCAGAGGAAGACGGAGTTAATCCCGCTGCGTTCAGAGATCTAGTTAATATCAGCTTTGTGCTGGTCGAACGTGCAAACGTCAAAGAGAAATCTCAGAAGGGATTTGGGCTCCAGTCATTGCTGTCATGTCACTCCGTCTTCCTGAAGTAAGTCCTGTCTGATACGGAGCGGGGTGAGGGGTTCATGTTTGCCATTTTTATACGGCAGCGCCGCTGTAAGACCGGCTAATAAATAGATAAGACTCAGATGGACGGGCAGACAGGTAGACGGGCAGACGGACGAGCGGGCAAACAAATACAGACGCAAGCAGATGACGAATAGACAGGCAGACAGTCGGGCAGATTGGCAGGGCGGCTGACAGCCTGGCTGCTCTCCGCTGGGGAGATATTGGCTGGAGCGAGCGGCTGGCAGGGAGACGGGCAGATGGACGGACAGACAGACACCCGTGCACGCAGACAGTGGGACTGGAGGAACAACAGAGAGACAGGCAGGCAGAGAGGTCGCCAGACAGACATGCACCGTTGGTAGCAAAGCCGGCAGTTGGCGTAGGAAGGAGACGCGGGGACAGCAAGTGCCTCTGGCGGAGAGGGCGAGCCAGATAGAGGAAGACAGAAATAGAGAGAGAGAGAGAGAGAGAGAGAGAGGGATGAGGTCAGTGCACGGCTGGCTGGCTGACTGTTGATCTGTGGCACTGGGTTGGCAGAAGAGGCTCCTCAGGGAGAGCAGCCTCCATCTACATCCCTCCCCCCCAGCCCTTCATCCCTCCATCCCCCGAGCCGGGGAAGGGGGGGGGGGGGGACTCCTCGCGAACAAGAGCACAAAGAGGTGAAACCAGGAGTCAGAAGTGACGAGCGCCATCCAGTCATGATGGGAGAAGGAGGGTGAAGCAACGGAAACGTGTGAAGGAATTCAGGAGAAGGCTGCACATTTCTGACGATAAAGATGCAACGATACTGTCCCACATGCTACTGACCATAAACAATATTATCGTTAGCATTACTGAGACCAAAATAACCACTTATGTAATGTTAATATATCATAATAATGCAAGTGCACCTTTAGCAACAATTAAAGTTTCATTTCACGTCGGAATGTCCTGAACCAGAACTTTAAAATATCCTTAATAAATAAACGAACTTAAAAAAAAACAAAAAAATAAAAAAAAGGACTCCCGTGCTTTGCAATAAGTGTTTCCATTCTCCTCGTAACTCACTCGCTGCGGTCTGTGTATGTATGTGTGCTTGTGGCTCCGCCCCCTCCCACAGATACAAAGATCCTGAATGGCTGACAAGATGGTTTAATTGATTTATTTCCACAATATCAATATCACATACATTTGGCTATTATTCAATTTCAACAATATATTGTGAAAAAAGGAGTCCCTCAGGGGTCCATCCCACCACCACATTAGTCTACCAGAGCACTGAATATTTGTAAAATGAAGTGTCGTTGGTTTACAATCTATTCTCAGTGCACGGCAGTCACAGTCATGACACACGACCGAAGTAAGGGACACAGATATCTATACTTTAGCATGGACACTTAAACAAATGCAGTATAGCAGTAAATAAATACAGTAAATAACTTTGTAGTAAATAACTTCATGACTCCCTCAATGAAGAGCAACAATTTAAACCTAAATGTAACGAGGCCGTAAGATCATCAGATATGTAAAACTCTAGTAGTGTGTGTTTTAGAGTTCAACCCATCTATGTTCAAATACTGCTGTCTTCCACAATCGTAGTCCCCAAACCACCGGAGTGCAACGCCCCTGACACCGTAATGGTACAACTTCCCGAGTAAAACTGGATGATCAATCGTGTCAAATGCTTTAGTAAGATGGAGAAAGACTCCCTTCAGACTCTAAGCCACAATGCGTCCAGGGGCTGAGACTAGAGTGAAACCTCTTGTCATCCAGCACATTTGGAGACCAGAAATGAGGAAAAAATATACATGAATGCACATGGCGATATATCGAAGCAAGTACCAGCAAGCCAGAGCGCCACCAGTTAAAAGCTGAACTGGTTTGATTAAATACTCCGGATTAGAAAAGAAGACCGGATTCTCCCTTGGTCCATAGTTTGTTCTTCATCTTGGGCTTTTCCCCTGTAGTAGGGGTGTGAAAAATATCGATACACAAATATATCACAATATTTTGTGGTGCAGTATCGTTTCGATATTAAAAAGCAATATTGATCTTTTTACTAACAAAATCTTGCAAGATTTCTTTGTCCTGTTGTGAAATCTTGCAAGATTTTGTTCCATCAGCAGCGCTCCAGTATGTAGAAAAGTCCCTGTTATTGTGGAAGAACTTCATTTCCCAGCATTCCTTTCAGAGTCTACGGTGACTACGGTGCAGCTGCTGCTGCTACAGACTGACTTGCTTTGAAGCTGCTGATAATATGTCTGGTTTTAGGTTGTTGGTTAAGTTACCAAGTTGTTAGAAACATTAGAATTAGCCACATGTTGCTAATACCTGCTAGTATCTGATATATGGCAGCGTTGCTGATGATTTATATGACTTATAAACTTAATTGCTTTTATGAAGAGAAGTGAAACTCCATAACTGAAGAAAGTAATAATAAATTAAAATTTACAAAAATATAATTTAGTGAAATAAGATATTCATTTTGAATTGTGGTTAAAAATAATAAAGAAAAAAAAAAAAACAAAGAAAAGAAATAAGAGCACCTTGCTCATGAGCAGTGGGTTAAAATACCCGTCAACAGACACAACGTTTGATTGGACGTTACAGAAAACATTTGAGGCAATCACTGTAATTAAAGTGATGCTCAACAAAATTTTAGCTTTGTAGTCCCATTATGCTTGTTTGCTTGTTTTATTTTTTTGTTTGTTTTTAATATTTCTGTTGAAATTCAAAATCAATGTCACGATTTTCACAGAATTTTTATTAATTATTTCTTTTTGTCCACTTTAAGTTATTTCACTGACAAATGAATTTTTCTGTCTTTAATGGGAGGGTATGGATAATTTTGAGGACGTC
The DNA here is from genome assembly GCA_023101725.1 of Atherinomorus stipes. Taxonomy (NCBI): domain Eukaryota; kingdom Metazoa; phylum Chordata; class Actinopteri; order Atheriniformes; family Atherinidae; genus Atherinomorus; species Atherinomorus stipes. Next base: position 23,216 of record JALJCO010005229.1, on the reverse strand, counting down.
TGTAGATTTGAGCACGATGCTGTAAACACAATATCGTTATATATTATCGTATCGCTGCTCCTGGATCGTGATACATATCGTATCGCCAGATTTTCTTTTCTTTTCTTCAAAAATCTTGAAAATGAATCTGAAAATAGTCTCTGATTTGCACAAAAGATTTATAAATATATATTGTATAAAAAAAATAGAACAAAGATGAAGTAAGATGCTGAAAAGGTTGGAATCGTTTCCCTCCGCAGGATCAGCATCTTGTTTCACGATCATGTTTCCAGACGCTCCAAGATGTTTTTGTGCCGAGAGGAGAAGTCTCCTCTGGAGGTGCTTTCAGGACACAGAGGAAACGTTAGAATATTACGGTGGTTTTGCCTTTCCCCGTGTTTGGACAGCTGAAGCACCGAATCCGTGTGTCGATATGTGATTGGAGGTGCTGAGGATGTTTTTTATGGCTTCAGCTCGGCTTGAGTTACACGAGGTTAATGTTACAGCCGTGCGTGGGAGTGGAGTGTGTTTGCGCTCGCGTGTGTTTGGCTTCAGGCTGCAAAGCTGCTCCAAATGTCCATCTGCCGAGTTCACAACCCACCTGAGCCCACTCGCATATGCACATGTGCACCCCCCTCCTCAGAAACACGCGCGACTGCACCCGCACTCACATGCAGAAGCTCCCCCTCAGCCTCCACCGCTCGGCTCCTACCTGCTTCTTTTATTTCCTTGTTTCAGCTCCGTTCAGGCTTATCTCGGCTCTCGCAGCCATTTGCATAAAAACATCCCACCTTTTCTTCAGCTGTCACCTTGATGTAGCTGCAACACGCAGTGTGATATCAACATAACAAGTTTCCCCACAAGAATCCAAAAATGCACATATACATATTTCACAACAGGTGTTAAGAGAAGCAGGAGGGAAACAAAAGAGGAGCGCGCAGGCAGCCGCTCTCTGCACAAACATCCTCACACAGTCGCTGTTTTTCTGCGTGGGCTCTCGTGGCACAATCACATTCTCGCCACATTAAAGGATCTAGAGGCAGGATGAAGAAATGAGAGTCGGGTGACGCGACTGTCGCCGCGGGTAACAGCAGCCACCAGCCAGGCCGGCACGAGAGCACGAACTGATGCTGCAACGCTCTTTACTATGCTGATGAAGTCGTCTTCTTCGTAGTAGGGGGGATGGGCGATATGGACTATAAAATGTACCGCAATAATTAGGGATGTACGATAACCATTTTTTAAAACCGATACCGATAACGATAAATTTCAGCTCCTAAAGGCCGACACCGAGAACCGATACCGATAACACACATACATACCTAATTATACCGAATCAAAAATTCCAACTGTACGGGGTAGTTGGTGTCTAAAATAGGAAGGGAAAGTGGTTTGGAAGCAGTTTTGGGGGGGGGGGGGGGTCCTCTGTGAAGCAGCAGCTTTCTTCCCCCCAATCACAATCTGCATGTCCAATCTTAAAAATTCCAACTTTATGGGATATAAGTTATCGGGGTAAGTCGTCATGACATCAGACCCATCGGAATGACGTCATAAGTTCCTGTTATCGGCCCGATAATTATCGTGCATCCCTCACAATAATTTCTGGTTTTTATTATGATAATGATAAGTTAAAATAAAAAATATCAGCCTAATCGTTTGTTTTATAAATCTATCAGTACATTCTGTCTTGAGAGCCCTAAAATAATACTAGAAGCAATTAAACTACATCAATTAAGTTCCAGTAGTACACCTGTACTGCAAAGCTGTGAGGTGGAAATATGAGGACAAATTTGATATTTATTCAAACAGTGCAAACAGCAAAAATAACTTTAGATGAGATGTGATGTAACCTCATAAAATTCATTCGCTTTTATCGTGAGATGACAAATTATTACCACGGGAATTTCTTTTGACGATATATCGCACACGATAAATATTGTGGTTCCCTACTTCGTAGTGCCGCTTTTTAGTGTCTTTCAGTTGATCTGGATCAGAAAAGTCCATAACCATCCTTTACAGTGTTTGAATCTCCTTCCATCAAAACTGTCGGGGACGTGTTCGCAGCGTTAATGCACCCTATTCGTAATTTATGCATAAGCCACTCGTGCACGCTCACAACTAGCGCCCAAGGTCAGAAAGCTTTGGAAGTCCATTAGAATAGAAACAAGACTGGTCTTTATGGGGTTAATTAAAACTATGCTGGACACTTTTTGTATTTTTGACTGCTTTAATGGCCGAGGGGAGAACTCTCCTGGATGGGGAGTAAGTTTTTACTGGTTTCCCATGAAGAAACGCCAGCGATTGGCCTGGACTTTTTCAGTCAACGTGTTAAAACACCTGCTCAGCCGCCTCCGTCTTTGTGGCGTCTGACGACTGCAAAGACGTGGAATATAATCTTTCTGTGGAAAGAAGGGGGACGATGAGAGACGGCGGCTCCAGTAGGAGGCAGAACCGAGTCAATCAGCGGGGAATTGATGTCAGCACGGCGCCAACCACTTCACTGTGTTTGAAAACGTAACGGACCCATTTTTTAGACAAACGCAACTCTTTAATGAAAAAAAGAGGGAAATGTCCGCTGGCACCGGCTGAAAGTTCCCTGTTAGCAGTCTGGTGGACTTGAAAAGTCTTTTCTTTTCAAGTATTTAAGAACCGCGACCCTGATGGTACCGCTAGCTTGCCTACCGCAGTTTAAGCACAAGCTACATGCTGACCTGACATTGTATGTTAAACTAACAGAACACCGGTGCTTCCTAATTTTCTGGCGATTGACTCGTGATCTCTCTCTTACTGGAGCCGCTGTCTTTCATCGTCGTCCTTATTTCTACAGAAAGATTAGCGGTATCTTCCACGTCTTTGTGGGACGCCAGCAGGAGGCTGCAGAGCGAGAGCTGCAGCGAACGTGTCAAGTTTTAACACGGTGACGTACAAATCCGGGCCGATGGCTGGAGTTTCTTCATCGGAAACCAGTAAAAACGTATTCCCCGTCAGGGTTCCCGCGGGATCTTAAAAAGTTTTTAAAGTCTTAAATTTACAAATCTGCATTTAATACCTTAGAAAGTCCTTTAACTTGACAGTTGTGGTCTTAAATTTCATATGGTAGGTCTTACATCATCTTACGCTCCAACAGATTTCCATCACTTGGAAAAATGACAGCAAAAAAAAAACTAAAAAAACAGAAATCTGATCCATGTGCTTTTCCCAACCAATAAATCGTGACAGAGCTTTTAAATTAGCCAATCAGAAAGAGATAAGTGCAGGTGTTTGCACAGCCGTCACCTGCCAGCCTGAGGTTTGCGTGTTTGTGTGAACATCTTGTTTACCTTTTGGAAGAAAATTTAAAACCGGGTACTGATGATAGACGTAGGTAATGATGGTCAAAACTTTTTTTCCTGGCATTATCTTTGTGAACGTACGGGGACGTGTCTTTAAACCGGCGTGGCGGTGAAATGGGCATTAAGTTCTGTTCCGAGTGGTCTTCAAAAGTCTTAAATTTAACTTGTTAAAATGTGTAGGAACCCGGCCCGTTCTCCCCGCGTCCGTTAAAGCAGTCAAAAATACAAAAAGTGTCCGGGATCACTGTAATTAACCCCATAATGACCAGTCTCTGTTCTGTTCTCGAGCATGTGTGAGTCACGTATGCATAAATGACAAAAATCATCCATTGACTGCGCGGGAAATTCGGCCACCGAATTGCAGCGCATTATGCAGCACACAGCCTGTTCAAGGCAGCGGAGACGCTTCATCACTCATTAACATTAAAAAACTGGACATGCAAGTTTATTCTTTCACAGTTCCTGCCTCCAGTCCCTTTAAGCAACCTGTGTCTTTGGTTTTTGAGGGACAGCGGTTGAAGGTCAACGAGGGGGGTGAGGAGAAACGAGCGCGCTGGCTGGAATGTCCGGATAAGTGCTGCTTTACGAGCGCTGTGCTCCCTTCCCCATCGACCCAACGCCGGGGCTGCCAACATCAGCTCTGCTGCAGCCAGTTCACACTTTACAGGGAAAAAGTGCAGGATTTATAACCGATTTCCACTTGATTTGAGGGGTTTTCTCTCAGAGGAAGGATGTCGCTAAGAAAAGGAGTCATTTAGCGTTTAGTTAACAAGATCCAAATTATTACATGGAGCTTGTCAGGTGTCTCTGTTGTGTCACAAACTAAAGGTCTTTTTATCATTTCATCCGAAGCTTCAGTGGTTTCCTCCTACAACAGACACGTTGGAGTCGACAAAAATAATCATAATACCGGAGACTTTAGTTACTGAGTGAAAGAAAAACATGAAAAAGGAAAATCCTTCTTTCAGAGAGCAGGAATTCTGCTGCGTCAGTTTTCCTCCAGCTGTCACAGGAAAGCTGTGAACAAACAGATGATTGGGTAGCCGGTGGAGGTGTTTGATGACGGAGTTCTGGCCTTGTTCCTGCAGCCTCACATGTAAGCAGCTGGTCCAGGAAGCAGGTGTAGAGCTGCTGAAACTGGACGGATCTGCTCCCAGTTCTGCTTTCTCGCTGGGCTGCAGTGGAAGTGGAAATTTTGCTACGGTTTCTTGTGGAAAGCCAGACAACAGTGCTTTAAAGCAGCAGTTCTCAACCTTTTCATGATGGGTCCAGTTTTCAGTCCAAACCGGTCCAGGGTCCATTCATATTTAACACTGTGTCAGTGTAATGATCTCATTTTTGGTTTATTTATTTATTAACTAAACCAAATCCAGCTGCTTTTAACAGACCGAACCGAGTAAAATGTGGCTGATAAACATGAATAACATAATATAAAAGTATATTATAAGATCATCACAAACACATTTATATCACACGTATAATTCATGGAATAAAATTAGACTCCTACACGAACAAATCAGAATTGGGCTATAAACACAAAATCTTCAACATTTTACGACAAAAAGAGGAACAACAGAAAAAACTGATGGAAACTGATTTAAAAAGAGATTAAATGGTGCAGAAATAGATCACACTGAAAATAAAAAGGCTCAATTTAAATAATCTGTAAATATCTGTGTTTTATTTGTTTAGACAAATAAAGCACATTAAGATATTAACAAATAGCATAAACAAATAAAGACATTAAAGCACAAAATTCAATGGAACAATTTATTTATTTTAACTTTTCTTAGAATTTTTTTTAAAGAACTTCCAAACATAACAGACATTTTCTGCATCAACAGATGATTTTATCTCTTTTTCCCCCTTAAAAATTCTCTTTCCAACGAGTGTTAGATGTTTGTTTCTAGATGAAGCTTGCAGGATCTTCAGGGCTTCTGTGAGCGTTAGCATTAATGTTAGCGTTAGCTGGTGCTCCATCCATCTGCTTTATCACCTCTCACTAATCTGTATTTATTAAATTAGAGTGGATTTTTGCCTCTTTAGAGCCGGTTTGGGACCATTTTTGCATTCATTATTTAGTTTTAATAATTTTTTACAACGTTAGCTACAGGCTAGCGGCTAGCTGAGTGTCTTCTTCTGCTTGACAAATTACCGCCACCAGGTGGGGGAGGCTACATTGCAACTCATCCAGTCATAAATAACAGTGTAAATATATGGTCACATGTGGAAAAGGAAAGTTTTTGGCGACCCTCTGGTGGCGCTGGAAGCCCGAGCTTGGGCCGCTTGGTTTACTTCAGACAAATGATTGATTCAGTCTCTCAGTGGTAAATGATCTAATGTTTGATGTATTTTAACTGCGAGTTAGCAAAACTCTCATCTTTTGTTTTCATGCACTGTTTCTCTTCGTGCATAATCAAACATGGGCATACACCCCCATAATATGTCATGAAACAGCTATGAGAGGAGTACTTGGTAGGTTTTTTTGTCAAATAAAACCCAATTTAGACGTGAGATTTAAGCTTCATTAACCTGTAAAACTGACTGGATTGAGACGTTGGTCACTACTTCCTCACAGAACCAAGATGCCAGCTTGATATTAGCCGGTCGGATGAGATCGGGCGTCACCGGTGTTCATAGAATCTCAGTTTTCTCACGTTATATCACCACCACAAGTCACATTAGAGGACCGCATCTGCTGTGGATGGGGAAAAAAATGGAAGCTGAAAATATCACTTTCCTGCAAATTTATTCCCCCAAAACTCAGAAACATGCTGTAATATGCAAATAAAAGCAGAATGCAATGATCCGCGCAGCTCCTAAAATAATATTTTATTCATAAGAAAACATAACAGTTGTTGAAAGTGGTAAATTTTCCTGTTTTATGAAAAATATTAGCTCAACTTAAATCAGGTGGAAGCAGCATTGCCTTCATCATCTCAGATTAGATGCTTCAGCACACAGAAACACGTCCATGTAGAGTCACTGCGTTCTCATAACCGTAGAAATCCACATCAAGCCACCATACTGGTGTCAAATAACAGCTGAGAAGATCAAATCAGATGGAGAAGAGGTTGCAGATGCAGCTCAGATGCTTCCTCTGGTCGGTCTACCTCACACACGTGGATAAAAAACTCTGGTTATCATATAAAACGTACGTACTGTGCTGTTACAGCGCTGTACGTACACACGACTGCAACACGTTCAGCTACCTTCAGTCTGGTTGTTAGAAAACTTTTCTTTCCTGTATCATTTGCTTCTTTTGAGTCTTTTGCTGGTTGTTGATGATTGTTTAGATCTTTTTCCAACAGTAGAGTCATCTTTTACCCCAGCAAACCTGGAGCGTTTACATTTAACTCACTGGCTCCCATTCACGTGTAAACACGTTAATTCAAATCCGAACGTTAACTGCCAATCACGCCAAATGTTATGTTGTGAAACAAACTTGTGGCTTATTTAGCTAGTGAATAATTATTTTGCCTCCAAGACTCCTTTCTCAGTGTTGTTTTTGTTGTTTAATAGAAGTAAACAGCTGTTCAGATGATGAAAGTGTCACTAAAGTAAAATAATATTGGCAACAAAGACCCTTTTCCACTTGAAGTGAATTGCAGCATAAAAAGCTTGTTTTCTCATCTTTTTGGTCAAAAGCAGACATTTTTGATGCAACAAACCCATGTTCTACTGCAGATTACTAAAGAATGGAAAAAGCTAGAAACAAATGTTTTTTTCTCTCATAAAAGAGGAGAGTCTAAGCTTTCCTTTGGTACATTCAGTGTTTGCATTAGCATGGTACACAATATTCTGTGGCTCTCCAAAAATCAGTGAAAATGCTTAAAATCCTGGAAATATGGAGCTCTCTGCTTGGAAAAGGTCTGGCAGTCAATGAGTTAATGAGTTATCCTCTTAGGAAGCATCATAAATGACCTGAAATTTATGGAAAAACATACGTTTCAACAATGTTTTGACTCTATAATACATTTTATTATTTCACCTTTTAAAGCCCAATCCAAGAAAAAATGTAGATAAAATTCAAATTTTAAAAATCTGAAGTCTATTAACATTAATTTAACAAAATATGGGGAAAATTAACAAAATCGTATTTGTATAGACACCATTTATTGCTGTGCAACATGTCAAAACTATTGTCGTGTCGTCTGATGCCTCCTGACATCAGATTGTGTTAAACAGAGTTTTGAGCAAAGTTTTTACCATGAACTGATGCAAAAGGTCTCAGATGCAAAGGTTATTGGAGACTGCATGTATCAAATATGATACATTTGACTTTTTTTTTTTTATTTAATTGATTTAATTTGATAGTTTTTATATATCTATGTTTAGATATATAACTTAATAAAATGAATCTCATATTTTTATTTTTACATCTATTTATGAAATTAGTTAATTTTACATACATTTAAATGTACTTTATTTCCTTAATATACATCAAATATATTTTACATTTTTATCTTTTTACACATTTTCAACTTTTCTTTTCTTTTTTTTCTTTTACGTTTCTTTTATTTTAAATGTTGACATTTTACATTTTATGTGAAAGGTCCAGATCATAATGAATCTATAAAATCACCGAGTGTTTCGTCGCAGGTATCTGGAATCATGATCACATCATGTAACAGAGTAACACAGAGTACAGTAGTATTTCTGTGTAGTAATGTGTGCAGTAATCCTGACTCACCTTGTCTGATCTATGAGGTCAGAAAGACAAACGGAACAAGTTATTCCAACAGGTAACGCATCTTTTGTTAAATAGAAAAACAAATAAAAAACTCAGAAGTGCTCAGCTTTAGTACAATATTAAGAAAATATTAAATGAGTAGAGTTTTTCATCGTGAAACCACTGGGGAGCAGTGCATTATGGGAATCGGTGTGTGATGGAGACATTTGCCAAATTACTTTTCACATCCAGTCCTGCAGGTTTGGCTAAAACGTGCAGTTTTTAAACATATTGCAGATACTGAAATACGGTAATTTAATTTCCCAGTTAACCCAGTTCAGGGCTGCAGGGGTGGCAGGTGCACCCCCGACATGTGTGACCGCTCCATCACAGCATCATGTTGCATTTCTTAAAAGGAAAATAGTGATTATCTCTGACCGGGTTGATCTTCCAGGACGTTGATCTTCTGTTTCTGAGCAGTTAAATAAATAAACGCGTCAATAAAACGACTGAAATGATAAAAATCGGAGAAGCGGTGCAGATTTTGTTCCATTTCAGCCTTTTTTTCTTCATCAGACAGATTCAAGCTTGCAGACAGGAATTCAGGTAGTGTGTGTGTGTGTGTGTGTGTGTGTGTGTGTGTGTTTCCCTGGATCTCCCCGAGCTGTTCGGAATTACCGTGTGATTCATTCAAATGGAAACAAATTCGGACCGGTGTTGTCCGGCGCCTCTGACTCCCACGCCGGAGCGGCGGGGCTTATCTGAGCCGAGGCTGGGGGGGACGTTTTCCATTCCCTCCTATTAGGCTGCTATTTCGGTGCCACAGGACGCCCGGTGACGGCGTGCAGCCTTGTCAGTGACGAATGTGTTTGTGTGAGAAACGTTGGTGGGGTGCCTTCCCACAGGAAGACGTGGATGTGTGTGTTTGTGTGAAATGGATGGAATTGAGGGGGGGGGAGTATTCAGTATTTTTCTGTGTTGCCTGCAGGATAGAAAGAGGGAGAGCGAGCATGTGTGTGCAGTGGCAGGGTGCTCTCTCTCTCTACCCGGCTCTCTCCCCTGCGGTGATTCAGTGTGTGCATGCCCATTAGCTTGCCTGGATGTGTGTGTTTGCCTCACTGCCATGCTTCGGTGCCGATGTCTGAGATCCAGCATGCCATGTTGGGGGTACCTGTGTGTGTGTGTGCGTGTGTGTGTGTGTGTGTGCGCCTGCTGTCATCCTGGGGTAAAGCCCCAGGACATATAGGGTCATGTGACAGCAGCCCTATCTATCTATCTGCAGCCTGCATCATTGGTATTCTGGGTAGACGCTGGCAAGTCAGGCAGGGGTGGGGGTGGGTTGGCAGAGGAGGGATGAGGCTGGGTGGAAGTGTGTGTGTGTGTGTGTGTGTGTTGGGGGGGTTAGACAGAATGAGGGAGGAAGAGAAAATAGAAGAACAATGGAGCTCATCAGTGCATCACAGAGAGGCTGCAATCAGACGTGCACACAAAAATCAGGACGTGTTTGTGTTTGTGTGACACACACACACACACACACACCTGCACACGAACGAGCACGAACCGAGCTGCGTCTGTAAACCCAAACTTCAGGGTGCAGCTCCTGTCAGCCGTCCGGGTTGTCGCACCGACGCTGCAAACCGCCTCTGGATTGATCCGTCGTCTCAGGACGGAGGATCCGATACGTCTCTGAAAATAAGAACGCAGGCTGGTCAGTTCAGCGCTCACATGCAGGATCTGATATCACTTCTCAGCAAAACACTCCCGTCTGCTCATACCCACACGTCTCCGGACAAGTGGAGCGATGAGTGTTGTCTGAGGGGACCAGGCTGGTTACATTTAATATTAAGGATGCTCGATATGAGCTTTTTTACCGATATCCATAATACCGATATCGCCCAACTATTGGAGTTGGGCATCGAGAATCGAATATTGATAGGAACTGGGACTAACTCTCCTATCCAGCCCACCGAACACCATAGAATCCACCGGATGTGGAACGTTTGTTCGTACTGAGTTTCTGGTACACCCGATTACGCTGACGCACACGGCACACCTCGACATCTTTGTTTTTAATATTTAGCGAGTTTTCAGACCCTCTGATAACTTTCTATTAACTAGTGACCCGCTAGTGACACTTTCTGGTCTTCTTGTAGACTTTTGAGACCGACGCGAAAGAACGTCTCGTTCACCGCGCGCTGTCGCGGCCCCTCCCCCGTCTCGTAGCACACTAGAGGTCGCAGAAGCTGCAGACACTGCAGGATATTCAGCTCTTCTCCATGAACCAGACTGAAAATAACACTAAAAACTGGCACTGACTGTCAGATATTAATGCCTCTTACTGAAGAATGTGGACAAAAATATTTAATTTAAAGTTCTGTAACATGTTGTAGACTTAAAGCGAGACGCTGCAGGCAAATACGGTAAAAATGTAACTAACTGGTATCATGAAACTTTCCTGGTTTATTCCTCATATTAGGGCTATCATTTTTTGTATTGCAAGTTTTCTGAAATTTTATGTTTAATTACGCAAATGAGGTGTTATATAGCCAAAAATGCGCTAATTTGCATACATTTCTAGGAAAAAAATCTAAACAGAATAAAGCCAGGTTCAAAGCTTCTTTTGAATTTTGTTCACTTATTAAAGTCAAAAGTTTTTACAGAAGGGATTTTGGATATCTCTATAGATCATTTCACAATTTAGAATATACTGCCAGCAACCAGAAAAAAACAAATTTTTGGCATATTTTTGAGATGAAATGGTAATTTAGGTGATTAATAACAGCCTTAGTTCAACTGGGAAGGCTTAATGGATGTAAACACATTTAGAAAAATAGGTTTTTAATTTCTGTTTGTATCTGGTTTCTCTGTTTTATTTGTTTTTTTCAGTTCAACTTTATTTACAAGTCATCTGAAGCTGCTTTACAGACATAATCAGTTCAGACCAATACAATGTGATCCGATTAAAAAATAAGTCCACATCAGTCCAAAAAATGTTCCTACAAGCCTCCAGAAAATCCCAGAAGCAGCAGCTTCACGACTGTGATGTCACGTCTTCCTCTGCGCATGCAGACGCGCTCGTCTGTTTGAATCGTGGTTGTCTGAGTGTATGCTTTGTGGGGATTTCGTGCCTTCTGTCTTGCTGGCGGGGAGGACGACGTAGGCGGTGATTTTTCCAGCGTACATGCCGCACCCGGACAAGCCCCCAATTTATGATTGGCCCGTAGACCATAGCAAAGAGAAGGGAGATGCTTGGGAAATTATATAAAGTATATTTTATGAACGAAAGAAACCGATGTAACAAACAAAAGCTACTCAAACAAAACGCCAGGCCTCAAGGGCGGCCTTTTTATGCCCGGTAGAAACAGTGGCCAGCTGCCCGCAAAACAAAAGAAACTAAGTAAAGCAAACTGAAAACGTCCGTCTGGTTCCAAGACAGAGCAAATCCACATAAACTCTCATGTCAAAAAGAACAACTTCACAGCAGAAATAAGCACGTTTGCAGCAGAAATAAACATGTTTACAGCAGAATAAACATGTTTATAGCAAAGATAAACATGTTTACAGCAGAAATAAGCATGTTTAAAGCAGAATAAACCACTGTACAGAAACAAAACATGCAATTTGTTTTTACTTCTGAGAGTTTTAGGCAATGAAATGATGAAAGCAGCCGGATTCTAGCTTCTGTATGACATGATGGTGGTAGCCAATCAGATTCTAGCTTCTGTACCACATGATGGTGGTAGCCTATCAGATTGTAGCTTCTGTGTCACATGATGGTGGTAGCCTATCAGATTCTAGCTTCTGTATGACATGATGGTGGTAGCCTATCAGATTCTAGCTTCTGTGTCACATGATGGTGGTAGCCTATCAGATTCTAGCTTCTGTGTCACATGATGGTGGTAGCCTATCAGATTCTAGCTTCTGTATGAAATGATGGTGGTAGCCTATCAGATTCTAGCTTCTGTATCACATGATGGTGGTAGCCTGTCAGATTCTAGCTTCTCTATCACATGATGGTGGTAGCCTATCAGATTCTAGCTTCTGTATCACATCATGGTGGTAGCCTATCAGATTCTAGCTGCTGTATGAAATGATGGTGGTAGCCTATCAGATTCTAGCTTCTGTATGACATGATGGCGGTAGCCTATCAGATTCTAGCTTCTGTATGACATGATGGTGGTAGCCTATCAGATTCTAGCTTCTGTATGACATGATGGCGGTAGCCTATCAGATTCTAGCTTCTGTATGACATGATGGTGGTAGCCTATCAGATTCTAGCTTCTGTGTCACATGATGGTGGTAGCCTATCAGATTCTAGCTTCTGTATGAAATGATGGTGGTAGCCTATCAGATTCTAGCTTCTGTATGAAATGATGGTGGTAGCCTATCAGATTCTAGCTTCTGTATGACATGATGGCGGTAGCCTATCAGATTCTAGCTTCTGTATGACATGATGGCGGTAGCCTATCAGATTCTAGCTTCTGTATGACATGATGGCGGTAGCCTATCAGATTCTAGCTTCTGTATGACATGATGGTGGTAGCCTATCAGATTCTAGCTTCTGTGTCACATGATGGTGGTAGCCTATCAGATTCTAGCTTCTGTATCACATGATGGTGGTAGCCTATCAGATTCTAGCTTCTGTGTCACATGATGGTGGTAGCCTATCAGATTCTAGCTTCTGTGTCACATGATGGTGGTAGCCTATCAGATTCTAGCTTCTGTGTCACATGATGGTGGTAGCCTATCAGATTCTAGCTTCTGTGTCACATGATGGTGGTAGCCTATCAGATTCTAGCTTCTGTGTCACATGATGGTGGTAGCCTATCAGATTCTAGCTTCTGTGTCACATGATGGTGGTAGCCTATCAGATTCTAGCTTCTGTATCACATGATGGTGGTAGCCTATCAGATTCTAGCTTCTGTATGAAATGATGGTGGTAGCCTATCAGATTCTAGCTTCTGTATGAAATGATGGTGGTAGCCTATCAGATTCTAGCTTCTGTATGACATGATGGCGGTAGCCTATCAGATTCTAGCTTCTGTATGACATGATGGTGGTAACCAATCAGTTGTCATGATGATGCTGCTACTGTTAGTGATGATGATGATGATGTTTTGTTGTCTTTCGGTGGTTTAATGCAGGTTATTGTACATTATTTTTGGTAAATTTCTAATATTACTATTACATTCTCAATTTTAATATTTTCCACTTAATAAATTTGATTATTTTAGTTAGAATATATTATGTAATTTGATATTTGAAAGATGTTTTTAATCTATTTTTGTTTAATTTTATCGTCACTATAATTTATTATTGTTTTAAAAGCGTTTCTTTCCAGTACTTCTGTTCTCAGGTTTTACTTATATTTAGTATTGCCCTGCGTTCAAGATATCCATGCAAAATGTACAATCACGTGATTTTTTTTTAAAGGACAAAAATCATCGGTATCGATGTCGGTATCGCTGAAAAAGTGCCATAAACTACTGGTATCGTATCGACATGAAAAATTTTGGTATCGCCCATCCCTATTTCAAACTGGGACGTCTGCTGCTGCTTTTCCAGGATACAAGCAGCATCACAGTGGGTTTGTCAATGTGGAGTAATTAATCACCGTTTTAGCGATAATTAAAATTTGAAACAGTATTATCGTTGGGAATTTTATCACGGTTAACCATTTTATCGGTTATCGTTGCATCCCTAGTTCATAGGTCTGAGTCCAGTGGCTTTTCTACAAGAACTGGGCTGGAAATGAGGGAAAGCAGAAAACTATCAGCTTGTATTTATTTTGTAATGACCCCCCCCGTGCTGCTGCTGTCCGAGCAGGGGGCGCCTCCCCCCAGGAGTCATCTGGAGCTGCTTCTACTAGCGAGCGTGTTTTCTATAGGCCGGCGTGGCGACCTTGGTGTTCTATAGCTGCTGGGGATGAGAGATGGTGTTAACACTTCTAAAGGCGTAAATCACCCCCTCCCACCCCGACTCCCTCTCTGCAATGTTGTTCTCTTCACTTGCTATCAGCGCTGAGAGCTGATTGGAGTCTTCCCAGTCTGATAATGGGCTGCATGGACACACTCTTCCTTTCTTTCGCACACACACCTTTTTACAACCACAGAGCAAAGAGAGAAGGAGACTCATCAAGTAATTAAGGCCCTGGCTCTCCCTTGGAAATTAAAGGAATGGCCCTTTGCTCTCCTCCATCTCTCTCTCCTCCTCCTCCTGCTGGGCTGATTGCTGTCTGGCTTCTCTCCTCACCTGAGTATTTCCCTCTCTCCCAGGCAGCCAACCCACCGTGCATTGTGCTGGTGATTACCCCACTGTGGGTAATTGCAGCGGCTGTTCGCCCGATGTTATTTCCCCCTCTCTCTGAGCCTGCAGAGCAGCCGCCTCTCTCCATAAGAGGAAAGAGCTGCACTTTTTCTGTTTTATCGTGAGGGCTGAGCTAATAACGAGCGCTGCATGTGGCTTTTTTTTTTATTTGGTTATATAAATTTCCTTCCAGGCTGCTCCAGACTGGCTGTGTTTGTGAGCACGGTGAAGCTCGGCGGGTCGTGCACCCGGTCAGTTCCATCTCTCGCGTCCTTGAAGAGAAAACTGGGTCAGAAAGCTGCTTTTACCTCGGCTCAGTCCTCCTCTTTGATGGGAGCGGGAAAGTCACAAAGAGGCGGCCCACTTCACTCCCCGGCAGCTTCTTTCACCCCTCTGACATCGTTTCTGAAGATGCTTTCTGAGAGGGAGTTAAACTGACCAGCAGATTCTGTTTTTTTTTTTTGCTTTTACTACAGAAATCCCTCACCAGTTAAAGTGTGATGTGTTCTGATTCGTTGGGAGGTTGGATGGGAGTTTGTGGCCAGCTGGCACGAACCCATGGCCTCGATAAGATCAGTGGGCGTGGAAGAAATAGTGGACGGTGCAAGCAAATGGGACGAGGCGTGTCCAGCCCGGTAGTTTAATGAGTGATGAGCTGAAGGATGCAAAGATCAATACCTGCAGAAATTAATACATTTTCATGATCGCCGTAGAATCTAATTGACTATTTATCTCTGTGACATCAGAGTCTGATTAAAGACGCAATAATCATCATTGATCATGACGAGAGATCGATGCATTTTTGAGGTGACTAGACATCATTTCGTCCCGTCGGCTGTGGGATTTTTACAAGCTTGCGCTCCAGCTGCTGGAACAGAAGCATGTTAGTTCTGCTTTTATTTACATACGTGGAAATTGAAGAAAAAAACAAACATTTTCATTCATTCATGTTTATTCATTAAATAGAAATTACTGTATTTTTTATGTTTGTTTTTGCAGCCAATCAGGCTTGAGGTCAGGTTATTTATGAGCCAATAATCTGTCACTAATTTCTGCTTAAATCTCCATCAAAATCCGTCCAAGTGATCGACCAATACAGATTTTTTAGGGCCGATCCTGATTTTTCCCATCAGCAACAGCCAACAGCGTATGCAATCTGCTGATATTTGGGGTCGATACTGGATACTCCCTCTGCTTCTTTGTTGCTTCTTTGTCACCGCTCTGTCACTGATTCGTCGCCACTTTGTCCTTCATCGCTGCTTTCTCGACACTTTGTCACCATTTCGGCGCAGTTTCGTTGTCGCTTCATTGCTGCTTCGTCGCTGCTTCGTTGCAGCTTCGTTGCAGCTTCCTCGCCGCTTCGTAGCTGCTTCTTTGCCGCTTCGTTGCCGCTTTGTCGCTGCTTCGTTGCAGCATCGTTGAAGCTTCGTTGCTGCAGCTTTGCCGCAGCTTCGTTGCCATGGCTTCATCGCTGCTTCATCTCTGCTTCATTGCAGCATCGTTGCAGCTTCATTGCAGCTTCATCGCTGCTTCGTCCCTGCTTCGTCCCTGCTTCATTGCAGCTTCGTTGCTGCTTTGTCGCCGCAGCTTCATCACTGCTCTGTCTCCGCTTCGTCTCTGCTTCGTCTCTGCTACGTCTCTGCTTCGTCTCTGCTACGTCTCTGCTTCGTTGCCGCCGCTTCGCTGCAGCTTCGTTGCTGCTGCTTCATCGCTGCTTCGTCTCAGCTTTGCCTCTGCTTCGTTGCTGCTGCTTCATCGCTGCTTCGTCTCAGCTTTGCCTCTGCTTCGTTGCTGCTGCTTCATCGCTGCTTCGTCTCCGCTTTGCCTCTGCTTCGTTGCTGCAGCTTCATTGCAGCTTCATCGCTGCTTCGTCTCTGCTTCATTGCAGCTTCGTTGCTGCTTCGTCGCCGCAGCTTCATCACTGCTCTGTCTCCGCTTCGTCTCAGCTTCGTCTCTGCTTCGTTGCCGCCGCTTCGCTGCAGCTTCGTTGCTGCTGCTTCATCGCCGCTTCATCGCCGCTTCATCGCCGCTTCATCGCCGCTTCATCGCCGCTTTGTCACCGTTTCGCCGCAGCTTCATTTCTGCTTCATTACAATTGTAGAAAACGTCTCCAACAGTTTGGGGTGGAATTTATGAATCTATGTTGTGATAACTTGACTTGTACTGTAGCAGCTGGCGAAGTCCTGAAAATGTCCTGGAAAAGTCCTTGAAAATAACTTCAAGAAAAGAGTGGGAACCCTGATTATGCCGAGGGGATATCGGCCAACACACCAATGCAAATATCGGCCGGCCGATGTATCGGTCGATCCTTAATCTGTCCCTGACTTAACAAATAGTCAAGCTGCTGTACTTTTATCTAATCTCATGAACTTTGTTCATGATTTACTGCAGTTGAAGTTTTTCTGTTACAAACCGCCTCATCAGGAAGATTTCAGTCAAACCGTCACCTTGCTATTTTTTTTTTTTTATGTACAGGTCGAGGTAAGGTGACCCTGTAAAAGATGTGGTCTTCATAAACTAGTCTAAATCATGAAAAGAAACCAGGTAATCATGCTCAAACCTGATTGGCTTAGAGCAAAAACCAGAGCCAGGACGGAACTGAAACAGCAAAGATAAATAAGAAATGGAAAAGATAAAATAAAGGACTGAAAATAAATTAATTACATAATTAAAACTAAAAATATCAATAAAACAGAGCAATTTACATACAGACAGAAATAACTGGTTATCTTAAAGGCAAAAATAAAAAATGGAGACATTATTATGAAAATACATTTAAAAAAAGATTAATTATTTTCATGTCATTGAATGAATTAAAATAATGAGTCAGTTTATTGGGAATTGCATTATTTCATAGTTTCGAGGCCATTATAGTGATGAGAAATGATAAAGCAGCAAACCTCAGACCTGCCTGTTAGCTTGACGCTTTATAAGCAAAATAAATACGAATAATTAAGACGACAACAATAAAGATTGATAATGTTTTTGGAAAGGAAATAAAGTTATTTTATTGTTTATTTCAGATGACTGACAGCAGGAATGGTGACACAAGAAGAATTTGATTTGTTCCGCTCCTCCTGCCTGCAGATCATATTTATTTTCTGTTTTGAGAGCTCCTGCAGTGTAAAGTTGTCTGCAAGCAGGTTGTGGGATTTCCTGCGATGCTTTCCGCTGTGCCACACGTCTGACAGAGTGGTCAGTGTGACGCCTCGCTGGGATTTGGAGGCTTTTCCTGGTTTAGTTTTGGGATAAAGTGGATCAGCTCTGTTTTTTTTATAGTGAGAAGCATCTGAGAGAGCAACCTCTGTGCTGCCGGGGCATGAAGCGCTCCGTCTGAACAACAGAACAGTTCAATGTGGCTACGTATGGAAGGTTTAACACGTCCCTCACGTTAGAGATGAGCAGAAAAGCTGCCGCTCGCCTCATTATCAGGACGATTCTTCGTTCGACAAACAGACAGGCATCAATTTCTGGTCTGCTCACCCAGTTATCACCAACACTCCTTTTCCTCACCCCGCCTGCTGAAAACGTGCTCTTATCTCCCCCCCGTTCGGCAGTGGAATCTTTTTAATAGAGTAAAATGCTGGATGAGGTAATAGAACTCTGAAATACTAGACAGACCCACCCATAATCAAAATAAAATATTATTTCAATCTCTAAATATTCAATGAAAACTCCAACCAATCCTTGAAGTGGGGTGCACCCCTGGGATTGGCCAAGAGACCTGCCTGTCAGACCTTTGCCTCTGCATTGGGGGGCAGAGGGAATGGGGGTGGGTCTTAGGAGTGAGGCGGGACTGTTTATATTTAATAATCTTGCTGTGCTTTCTGAAATGCAAAATCAGTAAAGGTTGCTTTCACTTGTTTTTATCTACATTTAAGTCCCATTGGAGAAAATCTGGTCAAAGAAAATGTATATCTACTTTAGCAAGTTTTTTTTTTTCCTCTAATTTCAAAACCTAAATGTAGAAATAAAAGGGATTCCTTTAAATTGACGGCAAATTTTCTAAAGCAAATATTTAGAAGAATGATAAGTTGTCTTTTTTTAAAAGATCATGGAACATTTGCGGCTCCAGACAACTTTTATTTAGCTGGGTTGAGTCAAAAAATGGCTCTTTGGGTTGTAAAGGTTGGAGACCTCTGGATTAAACTAACAAATGAACAGTCATTTTCTGAAAATCTGCATCAGAAGACACCAAATCTCTCCGACATTAATGGTGAAATCAGCTGATGGTGGTTTTCTTTGCTTTCGTGATTACGGTTCTGCAAACCCTGCACTCATCAGCCTTTACATCTGAAAGCTCAAACTGGGTTGAAATCACACGTAAATGTGGAGAATTCGGATTAGAAACAAAGCAGAGATCTGAAGCCTCGATGTAAAAAGAGAAACAGACTAACAATGCAACATCGGTAAGGGTTGCTTTAAATAAACAAATAAAAATGTAGATATTTGTGGGAAAATGTGGAAAAACCCTTTTTTCCAAGCTAATGACAAGAGAAATACATTTAAAAAAAAAAATTACTGGTACTTTTAGTGTCATTTTGTTGTGGAAATTTAATACAATTTTTCCATGAAAAAAAAAACTGCCAAAACCTGCAAATATACAGAATAATATCAATTTTATTTATAATTTAAATTTATTATAAATGTATAATATAATATAAATTATAACATATGAATTTTTTTTTTATTATTATAATATAAAAAATATAATAATAATAATAATGATAATAGTAGTAGTAATAATAATAATGATACATGTAAAAATACATAATATGTATATCGTGGTATTCTTTGGGAGGCCCAAAGAGCCACTTGTGGCTCTGGAGCTGCAGGTTGCAGACCCCTGGTGTAGGTTGTACTGATCGGAGTGGTGGTATGGCCAGAGATGCTCCGTTATATTTAATCTATCATAAATAATCCTGATTATGGACCTGTATGAGTTTTTAGCTGCAGCTGGAAGCTTGCAGGACATTTTCATGGAGCACACGTTTACATGAATGTGACATCAGACAGAAATAGTCACCGATAGTCGGCTCAGATACAGAAATACGAAAAAGGGAGTTTTAATTCCCGCACTGTGCTGTTAAATAACTCCAAAGGAGTTTGCTTCACCCTTAAACCCCCCCCCGAACACCATCACCCATATCATCATGTGTAGCTCTGTTACATATACATATATAAATATATAAATATATATATATATATATATACTGTATATATGTATATAAACCCTTTATATGATCTACAGATGTTTTCCAGCATTTCTATCCCGTCCAGGAGATTTACAATCCAGCCACTAAATGTGCTGTTTACTCAGAGACTCTATCTGGTAAATCCACAATAATCCATGATAATACCATTATTTATCCCATCTTCATCGTAGAAACATCACCATCACTCCTATGTTGCTAAGAGACCTTTATTTAGACCTGGAAATGATGCTGACTGGGATTAAAGGTTCTGGAGCTGACTGGGATTAAATGTTTTGATGCTCACTGGGATTAAAGGTTCTAAAGCTGACTGGGATTAAAGTTTCTAGAAGCTGACTTGGATTAAAGGTTCTTGATGCTGACTGGGATTAAAGGCTCTGATGCTGACTGGGATTAAAGGTTCTAGATGCCGACTGGGATTAAAGGCTCTGATGCTGACTGGGATTAAAGATTCTGATGCTGACTGGGATAAAAGGTTCTGATGGTGACTGGGATTAAAGGTTCTGATGCTGACTGGGATTAAAGATTCTGATGCTGACTGGGATTAAAGGTTCTGATGCTGACTGGGATTAAAGATTCTGATGCTGACTGGGATAAAAGGTTCTGATGCTGACTGGGATTAAAGGTTCTGATGCTGACTGGGATTAAAGGTTCTGATGCTGACTGGGATTAAAGATTCTGATGCTGACTGGGATTAAAGGTTCTGATGCTGACTGGGATTAAAGGTTCTGATGCTGACTGGGATTAAAGGTTCTGATGCTGACATGGATTAAAGGTTCTGATGCTGACTAGGATTAAAGGTTCTAGATGCTGACTTGGATTAAAGGTTCTGAAGCTGACTGGGATTAAAAGTTCTGATGTTGACTGGGATTAAAGGTTCTGATGCTGACTGGGATTAAAGGTTCTGATGCGGACTGGGGTTAAAGGTTCTTGATGCTGACTGGGATTAGAGGTTCTTGATGCTGACTGGGATTACAGGTTCTGATGCTGACTGGGATTAAATGTTCTGATGCTGACTGGGATTAAATGTTCTGATGCTGACTGGGATTAAAGGTTCTTGATGGGGACTGGGATTAAAGGTTCTTGATACTGACTGGGATTAAAGGTTCTGATGCTGACTGGGATTAAATGTTCTGATGCTGACTTGGATTAAAGGTTCTGATGCTGACTGGGATTAAAGGTTCTGATGCTGACTGGGATTAAAGGTTCTGATGCTGACTGGGATTAAAGGTTCTTGATGCTGACTGGGATTAAAGGTTCTTGATACTGACTGGGATTAAAGGTTCGGATGATGACTGGGATTAAATGTTCTGATGCTGACTGGGATTAAAGGTTCTTGATGGTGACTGGGATTAAAGGTTCTGGTGCTGACTGAGATTAAAGGTTCTAGATGCTGACTGGGATTAAAGGTTCTGATGCTGACTGGGATTAAAGGTTCTGATGCTGACTAGGATTAAAGGTTCTGATGCTGACTGGGATTAAAGGTTCTAAAGCTGACTTGGATTAAAGGTTCTGATGCTGACTGGGATTAAAGGTTCTGATGCTGACTGGGATTAAAGGTTCTGATGCTGACTGGGATTAAAGGTTCTGATGCTGACTGGGATTAAAGGTTCTGATGCTGACTGGGATTAAAGGTTCTGATGCTGACTGGGATTAAAGGTTCTGATGCTGACTGGGATTAAAGGCTTCTGATGCTGACTGGGATTAAAGGTTCTGATGCTGACTTGGATTAAAGATTCTGATGCTGACTGGGATTAAAGGTTCTGATGCTGACTGGGATTAAAGGTTCTCGATGCTGACTTGGATTAAAGGTTCTAGATGCTGACTGGGATTAAAGGTTCTGATGCTGACTGGGATTAAAGGCTCTGGTGCTGACTGGGATTAAAGGTTCTAAATGCTGACTGGGATTAAAGGTTCTAGATGCTGACTGGGATTAAAGGTTCTAGATGCTGACTGGGATTAAAGGTTCTGATGCTGACTGGGATTAAAGGTTCTGATGCTGACTGGGATTAAAGGTTCTCGATGCTGACTGGGATTAAAGTTCTGATGGTGACTGGGATTAAAGGTTCTGATGCTGACTGGGATTAAAGGTTCTGATGCTGACTGGGATTAAAGGTTCTCGATGCTGACTGGGATTAAAGGTTCTGATGCTGACTGGGATTAAAGGTTCTGATGCTGACTGGGATTAAAGGTTCTTGTTGCTGACTGGGATTAAAGGTTCTTGATGCTGACTGGGATTAAAGGTTCTGATGCTGACTGGGATTAAAGGTTCTGATGCTGACTGGGATTAAATGTTCTGATGCTGACTGGGATTAAAGGTTCTCGATGCTGACTTGGATTAAAGGTTCTAGATGCTGACTGGGATTAAATGTTCTGATGCTGACTTGGATTAAAGGCTCTGATGCTGACTGGGATTAAAGGTTCTGATGCTGACTGGGATTAAAGGTTCTGATGCTGACTGGGATTAAAGATTCTCGATGCTGACTGGGATTAAAGTTCTGATGGTGACTGGGATTAAAGGTTCTGATGCTGACTGGGATTAAAGGTTCTGATGCTGACTGGGATTAAAGGTTCTGATGCTGACTGGGATTAAAGGTTCTGATGCTGACTGGGATTAAAGGTTCTGATGCTGACTGGGATTAAAGGTTCTGATGCTGACTGGGATTAAAGGTTCTTGATGCTGACTGGGATTAAAGGTTCTGATGCTGACTGGGATTAAAGGTTCTGATGCTGACTGGGATTAAAGGTTCTGATGCTGACTGGGATTAAGGTTCTGATGCTGACTGGGATTAAAGGTTCTGATGCTGACTGGGATTAAAGGTTCTGATGCAGACTGGGATTAAAGGTTCTGATGCTGACTGGGATAAAACGTTCTGATGCTGACTGGGATTAAAGGTTCTAGATGCTGACTTGGATTAAAGGTTCTAGATGCTGACTGGGATTAAAGGTTCTGATGCTGACTGGGATTAAAGGTTCTGATGCTGACTGGGATTAAAGGTTCTGATACTGACTGGGATTAAACGTTCTAGATGTTGACTGGGATTAAAGGTTCTGATGCTGACTGGGATTAAAGGTTCTGATGCTGACTGGGATTAAAGGCTCTGATGCTGACTGGGATTAAAGGTTCTCGATGCTGACTTGGATTAAAGATTCTAGATGCTGACTGGGATTAAATGTTCTGATGCTGACTGGGATTAAAGGTTCTCGATGCTGACTTGGATTAAAGGTTCTAGATGCTGACTGGGATTAAATGTTCTGATGCTGACTTGAATTAAAGGTTCTCGATGCTGACTTGGATTAAAGGCTCTGATGCTGACTGGGATTAAAGGCTCTGATGCTGACTGGGATTAAAGGCTCTGATGCTGACTTGGATTAAAGGTTCTAGATGCTGACTGGGATTAAATTAAGGTTCTGATGCTGACTGGGATTAAAGGTTCTCGATACTGACTTGGATTAAAGGTTCTAGATGCTGACTGGGATTAAATGTTCTGATGCTGACTGGGATTAAAGGTTCTCGATGCTGACTGGGATTAAAGGTTCTAGATGCTGACTGGGATTCAATGTTCTGATGCTGACTGGGATTAAGTTTCTGATGCTGACTTGGGACTAAAGGTTCTAGAATCCTGAGTTGGATTAAAGGTTCTGGATGCTGACTGGGATTAAAGGTTCTGATGCTGACTGGGATTAAAGGCTCTGATGCTGACTGGGATTAAA